>JAJIBD010033676.1:0-81326 GCA_021461705.1 Cryptotis parvus | reverse complement strand
TCATCATCGATTTGCTCGAGCGGGCCCCAGTAACATCTCCATATGTCCTGTCTCATGCTAGTAGAGCCCAAGGGCATCTGCTTGCTCCAGGAACATAAAGAGCCTCAATACATTCTGGAATGAGGTCTATAATTGTTACTGGTATTTGGCATATCAAATACAACACGAGTAGCTTGCCAGGCTCTGCCGTGCAGGTAGCATACTCTTGTAGTCATCTCTAAGTCCAGCATTTATTGATGAACTTAGAAAACTCATGGTGTTGTTTCTTTTGTATTAGATTGGTGGAAGTCCAGCATTTTAACAAATCACTTTTTTGGGATGCTAGATATAGGTATTCTCATATATTGCCACTGGGAGTGAAACATGGTAAAACTTTGGGGGAGGAAAGGACCAATTTTAAACAAAATTACCCATGTATTTATCACTTGACTCAGCAGTCCTATTTCTAGGTATGAATTTCTTTTTTGGGGGGGTGTGGTACACATGCTGTGCTCAGGGCTTCCCTCTAGCTCTGTGCTCAGGTATCACTCCTGATGGTGTTTAGGGCCCATATGGGGTGCCAGGGATCGAATGTGAGTCAGCTGTGTGCAAGTCACATGGCTTATCTGCTGTAACTATCTTCCCAGCATCACTTGGTAATGTTTAGGTATGTTATCTTAATTGCTTATAAGTATCATGGGTTATACAAAATTATATCACTGTATCACTGTATCACTGTCTTCCCGTTCATTGTCGATTTGCTCGAGCGGGCACCAGTAACATCTCCATATGACCTGTCTCATGCAAGTAGAGCCCAAGGGCACCTGCTTGTTCCAGGAACACAAAGAGCCTCAAACCATTCCATCAGGTCATGGGAATGAGGTCTATAATTGTTACTGGTATCTGGCATATCAAATACTGTTGACACTGGTAGCTTGCCAGGCTTTGCCGTGCGGGTAGCATACTCTTGTAGTCATCTCAAAATCCAGCATTTATTGATGAACCAGCCGGGCTGTGATAGGCTGGTCTGCTGGGTGGAGTTCTGATGAGGGGGAAGTCCGGATGTGGAAAATGGAGGTCCTCATGGAGTGAGGGGTCGTCTGGCTTGTGAGGCTCTGCTGAGGGTGGCGGGCCAGGCTAGAACCTGCCATCCCTTCCTGGCACCTCATGAGCGGCTGGGCACAGTGAGAGCCAGTAGCAGCTCTGCCCCATGTCTGTCTCTGGATCAGCATACCTGGGCCGGATTTGTTGTTTTGTTGTTATCAGAACAAAATTACATAGAGAAAAATATCTTTTTCAATCATTTTAGCTTTGGTGTCCTCACAACTACATCCTAGAGTGAATGACGGTATATTTAGTGAGATATATTGGCAACAAATATGGTCATTTCAACTTGTGTTCTATCCTGTCAACAGGTGAATATTAAAATTGGAAGTTGTATCTTTTTACTGCCTACTGGAAATTGAATGTAATGGCAACAGAATTTGTGAAGAGCTGCTGTAGAGGATGTTTCTATGGTGAAACAGAAAAACACAACTGTGAGTTTTATTTTCCTTTCTCTTCCACTGTCGTTGACTGAATATCTACTTTATTTGTAGCTTTTGAAATATGATAATTCAGGAGATACTCTTCCTACCTTTATGGGGCAGGTAGAAGTGGAAGCTGGTATAAAAAATATCCTGGAGTATAAGGTATGCAGGGGATTCCCATCCAAGAGACATGTTGGCACGTCACAAATGACATTTGGTATGGAAGTCAGGAGACTTTAGCAAGTTGAGAAGGGAGAAGGAAGTAAACAGAGGTAAGAAGGAAGGTTTGTTAGGGAGTTGTTATGGAATGGTTGTTCAGGTTACAGCAGGAAAGCTAGTGAATTGTTGGGCTTGGGGGACAATACAGTCTGACAGATGTTTTAGTTTGAATTAATTTTCATATTTCATCCCACGTTCTGTTTCAGATTAATCCTCCATGTGTACTGTACTCAGTGTTTTGCATATGGTCCTCTGTGCATGTCAGGCTGTCCTCGATTTGCTCTGTAGCTCGTCTATAACCAGAAATCAGCTTCATCTGAAGCCTTAGACATAACTTCCACTGTCATGAATACAGCATACTATGTAACTTCTCAAAGCCACACCCCTCTGTTGTCAAATATAAATGGTCCTAGTTCTGGTATCTCCCATCTAAAATGTTCTGAGAAGTACAGGAGACAATATGTAGGATGTAGTAATGACATATAGTAATTATTATCTGATGACAGTGTCCCTTCTTGAAATGACCAGTATGAATTTCATTGACTTCCTAATTAAATTAATGTTTAAAGCACTCAAGGGAAGCCACCGTTGGGTAACTCGGATATCTGCATTAAACCAAGATCACTGTATCACTGTCTTCCCGTTTATCATCGATTTGCTCGAAGCGGGCCCCAGTAACATCTCCATATGTCCTGTCTCATGCTAGTAGAGCCCAAGGGCATATGCTTGCTCCAGGAACATAAAGAGCCTCAATCCATTCCGGAATGAGGTCTATAATTGTTACTGGTATTTGGCATATATATCAAATACAACACGGGTAGCTTGCCAGGCTCTGCCGTGCAGGTAGTATACTCTTGTAGGCATCTCTAAGTCCAGCATTTATTGATAAACCAAGATATTTAGGGTTTATTTGATTGACAGTAAAAGGTTTTAGTGGTATGGCATTGTCATTCTGATAGTATATGAGCTAACTACAAATACGTCTTGCCTTTGACTGTAAAAATATGGTTTTATGTATATTTTACTTTTCTCTTAATTTTTTTTTTTTGCTTTTTTGGGTCACACCGGGCAATGCTCAAGGGTTTCTCCTGGCTCTGCACTCAGGAATTACTTCTGGCGGTGCGCTGGGGACCATATGGGATGCCAGGGCTCGAACCCGGGCCGGCATGGGCCGGCCGCGTGCAAGGCAAATGCCCTACCCGCTGGGCTATCGCCTCCAGCCCCTCTTAATTATGTTTGAAAATATCACAGGATAAAAAATTAAGATGGCCCTCTTTGTTGAGATCATATTAAAGCTTGGCACAAAAAATAAATGAATTTCCATTTTATGAGCTGTGCATTTGAGTGCCTGTTAGGAGTGAATGGCCGATGGGGATATGATGCTTCCTGCATCTTAGCCAAGTCCACGTTTATCAGCAGCTCTGGGACACTTTCAGCATCACAGTTTCCTCCACTTTTCACAGTTGTGACCTGGGCTTGTTTTTCTCTGATTCTTACTTGGATTTTGTAGTGTGAAGTGGGACTTCTTGAACGTTTTTCGCTACAATATCTTTTCCCCCAAGAAATTTACACAAACCCCTAGAAATAGGAAATAGGTATACAAAAACCAGTAGCTATGGAAGTCAAACATTTCATGATAATAAATCACAAATTATTTATTTGTTTTATTTTTGGGTCACACCCAGCAGTGTTCTGGGTAACGCCTGGGTCTTGCTCAGGAGTTCCTGGGGAGGGACGCAGTGGACCATCTATGTACAGTGCCAGAGTCTGAGCCCAGGTCTTCCCCATGCAAGACAAGCACCATACCCACTGAACTGTCTCACTGTCCCCAGACAGTTATTTTGAAACAAAATTTTTATGATCTTCAAGTTCAGTTGTGTGACCCCATGTGGGGTTGTGACCCATGGCTAACAAAAACATGAAATAGAAGCTTACCTTTGCAGCAACAGCTCAGTAAACCCTCAGTCAAGAACTTCATGTCCCTGTGGTGAGATACAGCAGTTTCCACAAATTTTCTTTTTTTTTAATTTTTTATTATACCACAGTGAAACATACAATTACAAAGGTGTTCATAATTGGTTCTTGGTAATACAGTCTACCAGCACCCATCCCTCCACCAGTGCCCCATTTCCACCACCAATGTACCCCACCCCTCCCACCCACCCACATGCTGCCTTAATAGCAGGTAGCCCCGTTTTCTCTCTTTCTCTCTCTGTCTCTGCATCTCTCTCCCTCTTATTTTACACATTTCCACAAATTTTCTTATATGGAAATATTTTTTGATCATTCCATTAGCCATTTATTGTTAACAAGCGGTATAATATAAATTGTTAGGGCCCCATAAATTGTGGCTCCATCGCCTGCTATTTGGTGATTTGGTGAAGGTTTTCATGAAGGGGGCAGGCTTGTGGAGTGGTTAGGAAAATGGAGACAATGGTGAAGGAAAGGTAACATCATGGTCGTGTTGGAGTTAGAATATTGAATGCCTGTAACAAATCGTCATGAGCACTTTATGAACCACAGTGTTTAAATAAAAGGCAGGGGGAAATTGATGTTAGTCCCCACGGGTGTTGACTATGAGTTGTGCTATTGGCGGTCTCTTTAATTGACTGACTTTACTTGAAAATGCCTTGGAACTCATTATAATAAACTTGCATGTGGGAATAAGACTCTCAAAAAACACTGCTTTTGCCATTATAGTAAGTTAATATATTCTGGCAATGCTACATTAATTGCTTCGAATATTGGCTGGACAGAATTAATGGAGATTCCAGAAGTGCATGATAGGACCCAAGAGTAGCTTATGTATCAGCAATGTTTTTCTCAATTGATTAAGTAAGTTCTAAAGCATCCAGGGGCAGGTGATATATCTGTAAATGCATAATCGCCATCTTCTTCCTCTGTTCTTTTTCTTTCATTTGCAGTTTCCATGGAAGGGGACTTTAAAGCTGCAGTGGCCAAGAGTCAGAATACGGCTCTCTGTGTACCTCCCCCTGGCTTCTGCCTCCGTGAGGCCTCAGGTTGGCTGTACTGAGGATTATTTACTTTCCAAGTTACCGTCTGATGGCAAAGAGCGTGCCATTTGTGGTCCCCAAGTTTAGATTATCTTATATTCAGCCCAAGACACAAGGGTTTCCTCCTGCACACATGGAAGAGCTGGAAGGTAAAGAGCGCACAGGATTTCATTTTTCAATATTAAAAAGGGTTTTGGGGAGTTTATATTTCTTACCTATGAACCTCTTGCCCCAGGCTCCAAAAGCAGGACTAAAAATCAGTGTGAACATTTGTATGATGTTAATTTGTTCTTTTTCATTTTTAATATAAAGATAGAATTTTTATATCAAATATGAATAACACACATTTTAGTTTTTTGTTTTATTCTTATTATAGGATAATTTAATATGTGGTGGTTTTTGAAAAGGCTCCATTATGAATATGGTAATGCAACACTGTTGTGTGCGGATTTTACCCCACTTTATGGGTAATACACTATATGAGTTCTCTTTCACATATATAGAAGCAAAACTGGGGAATTATCAAGGAATTGCTGCATATCTAATCACCCTTCCTCTTCCTTCTTTCCGTCCATCCATCCACCCACCCATTTATTCTGCATCCCTTCTAACTTCCCTCTTTTCATTGGGCAGTTAACTTAGACGGTCCTATAGAATTTTTTTTTTTGCATCACATCCGGCAATGCTCAGGGATTTCTCCTGGCTCTGCACTCAGGAATTACTCCTGGCAGTGCTTGGGGGACCATATGGGATGCTGGGGATCGAACCTGGACAGGCATGGGCCGGCCATGTACAAGGCCAACACCCTACTCGCTGGGCCATCGCTCCACCCACTAGGAATTATTTTTAATGTTACTTGATTTGTTGTTTTTGTTGTTGTTCTCGGGTCACATCATGCAGTACTCAGCGCTTACACCTGGTGGGTGCATGGGGTACCATCTCCTGTGCTGAGGGTCAAACCAGGTTGGCTGCATGCAACACAAGCGCCTTAACCCCTATGCCATCTCTCCAACCCTATCGTTCCTCCGTGTATTTAAATTCTCCACTTATGGCCAGCTGCTGTGCTCAGTTTATGAAGTGCGTCCCTGCCAGAAGGTCATAAGAGCTTTCTTACTTAAATATAGACATTTTTTTGGAGGGGCTTTTGACCGTTTAGGTCTACCATCATATGAAATTAGCTTTCTATGATTATGTTCACTTGTTTACCCTGTATAATGTGCAGTTGTCTTACCGAGCTCTCTCCGCTGTGGTATAGTGCCTGCTGATTCTAGTCATGTTTCCATAAAATGGGTGTCTTGCTATTGGCCACCTGTTCTGTTTCATTGATCATGTAGTTCTGCGAGTACTCTATTTCAATACCCAGTAGAGCAAATCTTTTCATCCCATTTTTTTAAAATACTATCTTTTTGCTTTTTATTAGTCCTTTATGCTTTCATATGAATATTTTATATTCATCGTTTTGTTATTTAATTGCTAACTTCACTGTTTTATAGGTAGAGAACACTCAGTTTTCAGCCTTTTCAAATCCTTCCCTTTCTGTTTCTTAGCTTGTGCTCGGTTTTTATGAATGTTTTATCTTTGTGGAAAACATACATCTACCAAAAATATTAAAAAAAAAATTTAAATATTAAAAAAAATTACTTTTCGCTTAATAGATGTCTTTTGTCAAAGTAGAAATGTAAAAGAAAACATATTAGAAAATGCAGCATTGTCTGTGGGACAAAGAAAAGGGCCAGAATTTTACTAAACTGTCTTGAGAACAGGACGTGTCACAGGCTAATACTCCAAATAACTAGAGCTCAGTAAGTGTGGACTGACTGAGATATCCAGTGTATGTGCTGTAGACTTAGGCCATCGTCTTCTGCCTTGGGTGCCCTGGCTGTTGCCTGGTAACTCCGAGGAGAGGATGCTCTAAAACTTGAGGACCCTTCCTTCCAGGATCTGCCAGAGCCTCTTTCGGGATCGAAAGGTAGAACTTTCCAGTTCATCCCAGCACGGACCCAGCTATGATGTGTATAACCCATTCTATATGTATCAGCACATCTCACCTGATTTGAATCGGCGCTTTTCCGTCGTTCAGAAACAACAAGATTGTATGGATCAGGTATGAAAAACTTCTTGTTTTTCTTCTCATATTTCTTTTTAACATGCAAAAAAATCAAATTAAACTAAAACTTTGTGAGAAATGATGCTTATGGGCTAGGAAGTAGCACAGGGGCCGGGGCATGAGCAAGTGTGAGTCCCTGTTGATCCTTGGCACTGCGAGGCCCTGTGAGCCACCGAGTGTGGCTCTGGTGGTCTGTGGCCCGTAGACCCCCAAGTAGCACCGTGACCTCAGGCTCTAGCACCAAGTCATCTGCGCAGACGGTTCAGTGCTAAAAGAAGCCCCTGCACACGTGTCCTTGGGAGTGCGGCACCTTTGGGAGCCCCACCCAGGAAGTAATTCTTATTCTGAAAGTAGTAGAAAAACAATCTTCAGAAGTTATGTGATAAACATCATATTGCTTAAAAATGGCATTTCTTTAAGAGTTCAGAGATGAAGCAGTTATCTATTGATAGGTCTTTTTTGGGAGGGGGACAGTTCCGGGCCTCAACGGCGCAAGTGCTCTACCTCTGAGCTACACCCCCTGCCCTCCATCCCCTTTTTTTTTGGTGGGGGGAGGGCAGGGGGTACCACACCTGGCATTGTTCAGGGCTTACTCCTGGCTCTGTGCTCTGGGATCAGTCCTAGCTCATGGGACCATATGGGGTGCTTGAGATTTAGCCAGGTTGGCTACATGCAGGGTGAACGCCCGCCCCATTGCGCTGCGCTCCACTCCTCTTCCAGAGGCCTCTTGGCACTGCCTGGGGCCACCAGGTCTGTATCCCACCACACTCGGGACTGTGGCATGCTGGCACCGGAATGGAGCTCAGGGCCTTGGAAATACTCCGCACGTGCTCTGCCACGTGAGCAAGCTCCATAGACCCTGTATTCCATTGGATTGGTCTTTTGGAAAGTTGTGGCTTCTGAATTCCAGCTTTCAGGTATTTTTTTACTATGAAAATAAGTGATTTTTCTTTTGCTGCTTTTTTTCATGCAGTTTGTGATTTAAGGACCAGCAAACTTTCTAATACCCCCTGGCCTCAGTAAGTCTATGTTTGATCTTACGGGTTCATCTCAGCGATTCATCCAGGTAAGTTATATGTCATAGGTATTTATGACTGGCTGAAAATTTTAAAATGTGTGAATTACATTAGAAACTCTATATGCTGTATACTTATTGTAGATGTACTTTCTCTAATTATTGAAGAATACTTGACATTTCTTTTGTGGTTTCTTGTGTTATTTAAGAAATCTCAGTTGAATATTGAAAATATTCTATTTTATAACTTAGTGTAAATTTTATATCTTAGTTGATTTGTTAAGACTAAGGCAGTCTTGGAACAGTTGGAATTGAAAATGGTACAGTGAAAATTACTTACTGATTTTCACTTTTCTTATTAAACATAACTACCTTGTTAGTAAATTAGTATTTCTGCTGAGATGCCGGATGCTATTTATTAATATTAACACCACATCTTCTATTTTTGTTATATAATTGAGAATTATTTAATAATCTTTTTTTTTGCTTTTTGATTACACCCAGCAATGCTCAGGGGTTACTCCTGGCTCTGCACTCAGGACTTACTCCTGGCAGTGCTCGGGGACCATATGGGATGCTGGGGATTAAACCCTTGTGGGCCGCGTGCAAGGCAAACGCCCTACCCATTGGGCTATCACTCCGGCCCCAATAATTTAAACGTTTTTAAGCAGACTTATTTAAAAATGAAGAAATAGATGTAAGCAAAGCAAACAAATCTCGTCACCTTTATTGCTACTTATGCTTGTGGACTCCCCCATGTAAATGCGTGTATGTATTTTCCCCCCACGTAAATGTAGCTGTGTCCATTCGGGGTGGAGAAGGCCTTTCATGCGGTGCTCGGGGCCCTGCGGCTAGTCTCAGGGATTCTTGACCAACTGACCAGAGACATGGTGTTCAGGCCATGGGATAAGGCCATGCTGGAACCTCTCGGCCACCACAGAGCTGCGTGGTGGTGTGCTGGGGATCCACCTGGGCCCACCCTAGCCCCTCTATTATCTCCCCTGGCCTGAAATGTGAATATATTCATGTTTGTCTTGGGACCACACCTCGTTGAGCTCAGCACTTATTTATGATCCAGTGCTTGGCTGTCGCTCTTGGTGGGGCTCAGGGAACCCTGTGGGGTGCCGGGGATCGAACCCAGGCCAGCTGCGTGTAAGGATGCTTTCCTATCTGTCAGACCCCTGTGTCAATGTATTCTAAATAATCCTCAATTGTTCATGACTTGCAGATTAGTCTTCCTCCACTTTAACACCAGTTTTATTTGAAGGTGGGTGAAGCTGAGCCCCACCCCCAGCCAACCCACCTTGGCTTTGGCACATAGGTTCAGGCCCCGGGCTCTGACTCTCCTCTGCGGGTAGGGGTCTGGGGGTGGGCACGGGCTGACTCTGCCTAGTGTCGCTGCCTGCGTCTCCTCCTCTCACACCAGGGCATGGCTTTGAGCTGAGCCCTGGCTGGATCGGGCCCACTTCCACTGTCGAGCCTCCTCTGGCGGACTTGATGCATTGTCGCCTGCTGCCGTAACCTGCATCGGATTTGTGGGCCAGCGTGCAGCTGCAGGGCCTTGCCCTCAGCTGTGGATGCAGCAGCTGCTGTGTGGGTTGTCTGTTCCCACCAGTTCCCAGGGGACGCGAGTGCTGCCGATGCAGGGGACCAGCTTTGGTGATGACACGGCTTAGCAGTTTAGGGAGACGCCTCGTATGTCAGGGTTTCTATTGGCACTTTCATGTCTAAACATAAGCTGTTGCGTCTTGTTTCTTGTTACAAAAACAAATCAAAAGGTGTAAAGACTTTCCCCTGTATTGTCTAGCAAGGTATGGAAGGTTTTCCAGAACACACACAAAATACTGTCTCTTTTTACTCTATCACTTGTATCACTTGTCTTCCTGTTGTTCATTGATTTGCTTGAGCGGGCGCCAGTAATGTCTCCATTTGTTGGGAATGAGGTCCATTATTGTTACTGTTTTTGGCATATCAAATACACCACAGGTACTTTGCTAGGCTCTGCTGTGGCTCTGGGTTCATCCCAGGGGGCCCAATCTTTTTACTATATAAAGGTGGGAAATTATGGGGCAGGAGTTAAAGAGGTTAAAGTGCTTGCCTGGCATGCAGGGGACCCCACGTATGGCCCCTGAGCACGGAGACATGAGCGATCTCTGAGCACCAGGAGTGACACTGTGCGTACACTAGGAGTAAACCCTGAGTGTAGAGCCAGGAATAATCCCGGAGCACAGAGCCAGGAGTGAGCCCTAAGCACAGAGCCAGGAGTGAGCCCTAAGCACAGAGCCAAGAGAGCCTGGAGCACTGCTGAGTGTGGCCCAAACAACAACCCTCCAAAAGTGGAATTTCTGCCCACTTCCACTGTGAAAGTAGTTAACATGCTGGTTGACACGAGGGTGGGAAGTGGGGCTTAAGTTTCTGAATCTTTAACACTCGACTTGAAGTTTTTGACTCAATGATTTTCTTTGTAGAGACATGATTCATTATCCAGTGTGCCCAGCAGTTCTTCTTCCAGAAAGAATTCTCAGGGGAGTAACCGAAGCCTGGGTAAGGAATAAAGTACCCTATTGTTACCTTAGGGAATTACTTCTCCCGGGAGTAATGTGAAAGTCGATGTGATGAGGTGATAGACTCCGGTGATGCTGTGTCGGCATGTAATCTGCATGTGAACTCCCAGACCTTATGCTCTTTTACTTTATTTTCTTCCTGGTGTTCAGGCATGAATCCATCTTTTCAAAAAAATTGAGGCAGTTAAATTCTTTTGTTTCTTCAAACATATATTAGTGTAGCATGTAGTACTAAGCATAAACATACACTATTACGAACCCATCAGTTGCATTGGGAAAGTGTTTTTAGGTTCAGCTTAATTCTCTCAATCATTGGGATGTTTTGAAGACATGTGCTTAAAAAATATTAAACTCTAGAGCTGGAGCCAGAACTCCACAGACTAAGCACATAGTCCCTATACAGAGGAATCGGGTCAGTCCCTGGCATCACATGGTGTCCCAGCTTCCTCTGTTCAGTCCCCAACTACAGAGCTGGGAGCTAATCCCTGAACACCGCTCAGTATGGCTGACACAGCAAAGAGGGGCTGATATGTGCTCCAGTAGGAAGGGCCCATACCTTGTAGGCACCCAACCCAGGTTCAGTCCCTGGCATCACATGGTCCTCTGAGCATTGCTGGGTACAACCCCAGACACCCCCAAGCATCTCCTGAGTATTCTCAACACTGCAGGGCCCAGGCACCATCACATCCACAGGCCCTGGCATCGAACCTCCAGCCTGGTTGGCCCAGAATCACTGGTGGGGCCTTCAGTCTCTTGAGTAGTGCTTGGGAGGCCCCCCATCAAAAAAAATTTTTAAAACCCCTCAAAGTATAATTGACAGGTCTGTAACATTGTATTTGTTTTAGGTACCCAGAGCCATGATTATATTGTGAAGTGATCACAACACCAAGTACATGTTCATCCCCATTCATATTTAATGATTATTTTCCTTGAGAGGAAACTATTAGCAACTTTCAAATATGCAGCACAATATTGTTTGCTTTGGGGCCATACCTGGCGATGCTCAGGGCTGACTGATCCTCTGAGTAAGCCTCTGAGCTCAGGGATCACTCCTGACAGGCCCCAGGGAACTATATGGGGTGCGGGGATCGAACCTGGGTGCAAACAAACACCCTCCCACTGTCCTATGGCTCTGGCCCTATGCATTACAGTACTGTTTACTGGTCACCACACCGTGAATATGTCTCCGCGCCTTATAATGGGAGCTGTACCTTATAAAGGGAGCTGTACCTTATAATGGGAGCTGTACCTTATAATGGGAGCTGTACCTTATAATGGGAACTGTACCTTATAAAGGGAGCTGTACCTTATAATGGGAGCTGTACCTTATAATGGGAGCTGTACCTTATAATGGGAGCTGTACCTTATAATGGGAGCTGTACCTTTTCTCTTCGTTGCTCATGTCTCCACCTGCCCTTCTTTGTGCCACTGGCAGTTACCATTGTGTTCTCTGTATCCGGAGTGTATATTTTAGGTTCCACATAGAAGTGAGATCATACTCGAATGGTCTGTGTCTGATATTTCACTTAGCAGTGCCGTCAAGGTCCACCCATATTGCTGCATATGGCAAGATTTCATTCCTTTTGCTTTATGGCTGAGAGCTAAAGTCCTTTCCTTAGCAGTATTTCCCAGAACTGTAGCAAAACACCTTGATGTGAATGCTAGGTCTTATTAAATTGGCAACTTAAAACCAAGCCTTAAATTGAATTCTCTCAAAGCTTCGTTTGGGTTCGAAACCTTACACGGCACTTCGTGCTTCCTTTTTCTCCCATAATTCAGATACAATTACTCTATCAGGAGATGAAAGAGATTTGGGGAGATTGAATGTGAAAGTGTTTTATAATCCTTCCGTGGAGCAGATCTGGATCACAGTTTTACAGGTAAGGCAATATAGTTGACGTTGACCTTTCTTACAAAATCGAATATTTAAGACATTACAAGCACCTGCTTTCAGTCTCTTCTGGGAAATGGGCCAGTGTTTGCTTTGGAATTTGAGATTCTATCGTGTTTTGCAGTAAATACTGTTGAATAAAGAGTTTTGGAATGAGTATAAGTCTGTAGGTGTGATGGATGTTTATTTGTTTTTAATTTTAAGAAGGAAATTCACTCATTGCCAGTATCTTAAATGTCAGAATGTAGGGGAAACAAGAGGCCCATAGACTGATATTTACTCTTGTCGTTTTAATTTACGTCATTAGTTCAATAACTACATCAGATGCTTGTGTTTTGGAGTTCTTTGTCAGATTCAAACTATGCATTTGCTGTTTCTACAGTGCAGAGATTTACTTTGGCCCTCTAGCTATGGTGACTCTCCGACCATCTTGATAAAAGGGACGCTTACATTGGCCAAACCTGTGCACTTCAAATCTTCCGCCAAGGAAGGCTCCAGTGTAAGTGAATGTTGGTGTTTGAACTTATTTTTCCCTCATATTCGAGTTCGAGCTTTTCTCGTGCAACAGATTGACTCATGAAGTATTATTGGGGTAAACTACAAAGTATGTAATCCTTGCTTTGTATTTAATTTTAATTTGAGAGGGCCATACCTGGCAATTCTCAGGGGTTACTTTAGCTCTGTACTCAGGAATGACTCCCAGGGGTTCTCAGGAGACTGTGTGGGATGCTAGGGATAGACTCTCAGTTAACCTCATGAGTGGGCACCTTTCCCACTCACTGTACTATCTTCCCGGCCTCTTGGCCTTGCTGTTTAAAGATGGTTTTAAACCTGGGACTGGAGCGATAGTCCAGCGGGTAGGGCGTTTGCCTTGCCGTGGCCGGCCCGTGCCAGCCCGGGTTCCATCCCTGGCATCCCATATGGTCCCCCGAGCACCGCCAGGAGTAATTCCTGAGTGCAGAGCCAGGAGAAACTCCTGAGCATTGCCGAGTGTGATCCCCCCCCCCCAAAAAAAAAAAAAGCAAAAAAAAAAAAATATGGTTTTAAACCTCAAAAATATTTGCTATTTCATTGCTCTATCCTAAAAGGTGAATTTAGGGGGGAAAAAATCGATTTTCTTGCTTGCTCTTAAGCTTGCAGTTCAGAAAAATAAGGAGACAGAAAATTATAGCACAGTATAAACATTCCCATGTGTCAAAGGAGGAAAGATGTCCTTGCTCTTTCTAAAACCAATAACGGAGAAGGTTTAGAAAACCAAGTCCAACGAGCTTCCCTCCTTCCCTTGCCCAAAATTATCCGATGTGTTAACGAAGATAGCATGACTTGTCCCCTTAATGGAGTATAAGATGCTGCTTAAATGGGCCGGAGAGAGAGTGCAAAGGGGCTAAGGCACTCAGCAGGTCCAATTCAGTTGCTGCCTCTACATATGGTACTTCAAGCACCAGCCAGAAGTGATTCCCAAGGACTGTACCAGGAGTAAGCCCCGAGCACAGCCCTCTGAAAAATAATTCATGGCCGTTTTCACTTTTTAAAGACCTTAAAAGAGGATGCTTTAGATTTAAAGAGATTGACTCTACCTTTCCTAGATTATAAGATGTTATTTTCGTTTACTTTTGTGCTGGTATATCAGCCTTTCCTTATGTCCTTTGATAATTTGTATTTTGTGTGTGTGCTTGTGTGTTTTAGACTATTGAATTCATGGAAACATTTGTATTTGCTATTAAATTTCAAAGTCTACAAAGTGTAAGACTTGTGTTTAAGATTCAATCCCAGACTCCCAGGAAGAAAACCATTGGTGAGTGCTCACTGTCACTCAGAACTCTTAGCACACAGGAAATGGATTACTCGTTGGAAATAATGCCACCTTCCAAAGTTTCCGTAAGTGACAGTACTTTGTAATGCTAAAATTATCTCATACTTGGAGCTATTTAGTTGATGGCTTCATCTTTGCTTGAACTCTGTGGACTACATGTGAAGCTGGAACACTCCCAAGAAGCAATAATAGTAATAGTTATGCCATTTAATTATATATTTTAAATAGTGAAAGGTTACCAGAACCCCTTTATTTCCTCCATTGGGAAACTTACTTTATAATTAACTTTCCATACTGCATTTTAATATTTCATCCTTCAGGGGAAAGTAATTATGAAATATGAGCCATGCTTTTTATGCTTTTAATGTTTTAGTAGTTCAACACTTTGAAAAAGGAAATTCATCTCAATGATTACTAAGCTATTTTATCTGCCACCAAATAATTTAGAATAGAGATTCTTACAACTGGTATTTTTTATTTTAATTAAGAACTTGATTATCTATAGTTGAATTTTGACACTTGATAATTTTTTCTGTTGGCCAGGTGCACACTGTCTTTGAATTTCTTTTTAATCTTTCATCATTTAAAATCATTTTATGTTACGATAATACTTACAAAAAGCAAAATATTTTGACTTTTATGAAGTAAGACCTATATGTGATTTTAAACTTGTGTAGGACTTATATTTTACCTATTTCCAAGAACATTAAGTGTGTCTGGATGTGACTTTTAACCATGACTTGCCTTAGAATCATTCAGATGAACTTTAAAAACATACACACACCTAAACTAATTAGATATTTGGGGGTGGAGTAGGGTAGGAGAATTTGTATTTTTTTTTCCAAAATAAGCTTCTGTGATGATTATGATGTATATGTCTGGCTTGAGATTGACTGAGTTAGAGGGAAAATTAGGAATTGGGATTGGGAAGTGTGCACTGTTGAAGGGATGGGTGTTGGAACACTGTTTGACTGAAACCCAACCATGAACAACTTTGTAATGGTCCATCACATAGTGATTCAATTAAAAAAAGACTTAACAATCTCGTGGTGAGATAACCATTTACTTTTACTGAAGTATTTTTGATAATTATTTTAGCCATTTGGTTCTAACAAGTAATACAAAACAAAGTGCTGAATGCCTGCTAAAAGGACAAGCTTGGGGTTGAGTGGGAAAATGGGGACAATGGTGGAGGAAGGTCAGGTAGTGAGATTGGTGTTGGAACATCAAACGTCTATAAAACTGTTATGAACAGAATTTAGAAATTTTTTAAAACCCTAAAAGCAAAGTATTACCCAAATTCATGATTAGGGAGAATAGAAAGTTCTTGATAGCTTTTCCATTATTTTTGTCTCTATCCCCAGTGTCTTTTCTTGTAGTGTTTATTGCCATTTAGGATTATTAACGTTACTTTAAGGAAACAAAAACTTTCTCTTTCTGGGGATTTTTCTTTACTCTGTTCTTTGGGCCACACCCAGCACCCAACCCTAGTACTGGGCTTGGCTTCCAAGGATGTTGATGACCACATGGGGCCCATACAGCCTTCCACAGGCAAAGTCGGGCCTCCAGACCTTACACCATCTTCCCAACCCTGAAGTTACTCGTTCCAAACCAAATTAGGTTTGAACGTCCTTCTGCCTTTTACCTGGTATTTTGCTTTTTTGCCGTATTTCACTTTATAGTTAGTAAGTGCCTTCCATACACTGGGCATTTTCTGTTTGCGTGTGTGCAGGTATGAAAGCATGCATTGGGTTTTTTATGTTTTGTTTTGTTTTTTGCCTTTTTGGGGCCACACCCGGCGATGCTCAATGGTTACTCCTGGCTCTGCATTCAGGAATTACTCCTGGCAGTGCACGGTGGACCACATGGGATACTGGGATCGAACTCAGGTCGGTGGACCACTGGGTTGGAGAACCCAGGTGGCAAGGTGAACGCCCTCCCCTCTGGCCTATAGCCCTGACCCCCCATAAAGCATGCATTTTGTTTTGAATGGAAGCATGTTAAATTAGTTCTGTGTTAAGACAAAGTGCATTTGTTTTGTAAGTGGCGGTTTGCCACTGTTGAGCCTTAGAAACTAGTTTCACAGAAGGCTCAAATATACTCTTTCAGCGGATAACGTATTTAGCCTTAATTATTAAGAGAATATATCAGAAGATAAAGCAGCAAAAGTATTTTCCGAGGAACTGAGTCATAGTAATAATGGATTGAGTCATTTTGGCTATATTTCTCCCAAATTACATTTTGTGTTTCAAAGATATTATAAACCTTTGTATGTTACATGTCAGGTGTTAGGGTTACAAAGATTAATGACCTGAAATAAGAACTTTGGGGCTATTCTGGGGCCCAGACTTTTTATTCCTTGGTATAAGGGTTTCCGTATATTATGCATGGTGCAAAAGAAAAATAACTTGCTTTTCTCTCTACGTGGAGGAAGATCAGTCTTCTGATTATGATATTGAAAGAACCAGAGTTCTATTACCTTGACAATGATTTAATCATGAAGAGCAGAAATTTCATTAGGAGCTAATAAATACCCTCCGTGATGAGACCTTGATCAATAGCAAGTATTTACTTAAGATGTCAAGTTTCTGTTGAGCAGAAAATTGAGCGGCCAGAGCACTAGTACAGTGCGGAGGCATTTGCCTTGCATGTAGCCACACCAGGTTTGATCTCTGGCATCTCATATTGTCCCCGAAGCACCACCAGGAGTAATTCCTGAGTGTAGAGCCAAGAGTAACTCCTGAGCACCCAAAAAGGCAAAAAACAAAACAAACAAAAAAACCCAACTTTCTGTATTGAATAGTGTGGTAGAGTTAAGGTTGAAGAGAGAGTTAGCATTCTTAGACTTATGTCAGACAGCCTTGTGACTTCACACATCAAATGCATGAGCTTGTAGACCCTCGAGACAGTGAAGCCCATGCCCGGAACTCTTGCAGCCATCTCACTGGTCCTGGGCCCCAGGACTTGAGTGGCCGCCTCAGATTCCGGTGGCAGCCGCTCTCAGCTCTCGCACTCTGCCCCCCGGCAGGCGCTCCTCACATGACCTCACTGAATTGATTCCTCAAATGACATTTCACTTTTAACAGCAGTTCCTGGAAAGTTTTTTTTTCTTTGATAAATGATAAATTATTCAGCCCCAGAGATCGTCCAACTTCCAGTCTTGTTACGGTAACACGCACTTCCTGTGTGCCTGCTCACTGGAGTTGTAATGTTTTAGTTATTGGGAGTTTGAAAACCACTCTATTTTTCATGATCTGAAATAATGTTATGTAAGTATTTTTGATTTGTTATTTTGTTTTGGGACCACACCCAGCAATGCATGGGGATTACTCCTAGCTCTACGCTCAGGAGTTGCTCCTGGTGATGCTCAGGGGACTATGTGGGATGCCGGGATTGAACCTAGCTCATCCTGGGTCTAAGGCAGGCACCTTACCCACTGCACTATCTCTTTGACCCCTATAAATTCTATTTTAAGATCTGAAACATAATGATGTGAATTTGTGAGATAACCTTAGGTTATTATTAATCTGGTAGCTAAGGTGGGAACACGCGGTACTGGAAATCACATCCAGGGCATAACTGGATGTGAGCACACCAGGGCTATGCTCCACCAGGGCATAACTTGCAAGGCATGAACTCTGCTGCATCGTGCTAACTTCCTGGCCCCTTGAATTTATGTTCTCAGTGCCAAGAACAGCACATCTTATTTTGTGTGTGTGGCTGCCAAAGGAGTTTGTGTGAGAGGATATACGCATCCATCCTCACCGTATTTTTTTTATTTATTGTTTTAAATTTTTATTATACCACCATGAGATACACATTACAAAGATGTTCATGATTGGGTTTCAGTCATACAGTGTTCCAGCACCCATTCCTCCACCAGGCCTATTCCTACCACCAGTGTCCCCAGATTCCCTCCCCTTCCCTAGCCTGCCTTTATACTCTCTCTCTCTCTCTCTCTCTCTCTCTCTCTCTCTCTCTCTCTCTCCTCCCACATTGTAGCTTGTCCTACAGACATTTAGGACTTATCATGTAAATCTCTTTGTACATTCAATGCTCAGTTCTAGTCTGGCATTACCATTTCTCACAATTAGTAGAACACTGGTATATATTTATATCCCACTAATGAATGCAGTCATTCTATATCTGTCCTTTTCCTTCTGACTAATTTCACTCAGCATGATAATCTCCATGTCCATCCACTTGCCGGTACATGACTCACCGTAATTTTAGAATGCACAGACAGGGAGACCATTGCCTTCAAATAAGAGACTCCGTGTTTGCTCACTGGCCCCTGTGGCCCCTATTTTAAAGATCTTTTAATTTTTTTAAAAACTATATATTAATCTGTTAGACTTCAGCATTCCCATCATGTCAGTCTTCTCCAGGGGAAGTCTCGCCTCAAGAGTTGACGTCGTTATACTTTTAAGTGATTCACTTTTCACTGTGTCCCTTTGGGTTTCTGGTAGCAAAACCCATTTGAAAGCATGGAATCAGCTTTTAAGCAAGTGGCCAAGGGTCAGCCAGTGACTTATTCCTCCTGGCTGGTTTTTTTTTCAATCAATTAGTGGGGGAAACTGGGCAGTTCTCAAATAGAAACATCTCCATAAAATGTCAGTCCCTGTTCCAAAGCTCTCCAGATCATTCCCAGCAAAGATTGTTATGTGCATCTTTGGCCAAGCCCCCCCAAAACCTGTAACAGAATGTTCTCATTTCATCATCACCTGTTATTGTTTTCAGTGTGTGAGTAGCATGTTTGGGGTATGTACACTTGTTTCTCTTATTCTTTAGCCTAAGGACCTTGGAACCCACATCACTAGACTATTTCTCCAAAGAAATGACCAGCGTTTTCCTGCTATTAGCATTAGGAACCAGAGTGTGCTAACTCTGACCAACGTTCTCCTGCCGTTAGCAGTAGGAACCAGAGTGTGTTAACTCTGACCAACATTCTCCTGCCATTAGCATTAGGAACCAGAATGTGCTAACTCTGCCCCCCGCCCCCCCGCTCTCCCAGACCCTCTTAGGTACTGCTGGCTCCAGTTGTCTCTGCCTTTTCCTCTATTATTTACGGCTTCATCTTGTCACCATATTCCTTCTTGACAGCTTTCTTCTTTGACTTGCTTCCATTCAGCAACCTAATTCAGCTCAGAACCCACAAATCCGTTCACTGTGGTAATCCCTTGTCTTGGGATTTCAGTAGCGCCTACTCAGATTTCTACAACTCAAAAAACAATGGTGATACTTAAGTAGAGCAGATTGTATCGCATCTCGTAGGCTCCCAAATATTCCAGACTGCTCCACATTAGCCTTTGAGAGCATATTCTTTAGGTATTTATGTTACAGACATTTTCTCCAGGAAATTTTGAATTGTCTTTTGTTCCTAACAATTTTGGAGGACCAGTGTGTAGCTGTAAGTTAAAAGCAGTGCTTTAAATTCTTCTCACCTTAACTCAGGAGCTTATAATAGGATTTTCTTTCTCTTCCCCCTTTCCCACCCTCCCTCTCTTTCCAACTAACTCTGAAAAATACTCCATAACCACAGGTGCTCATTTCTCCATTTTGGAAATCTCCTGAACTTCATTTCTTATTTACCAAATGACGCTTTGTTGATATGCAGGTTTGCCACGCAGAAGTTGAAGTGGGGACCTGTTTCCAAGCCGTGAATAGCAGGATCCAGTTACAAATTCTCGAGGCGCAGCATCTTCCAAGCTCAGCAACACCTCTGACTTTGAGTGAGTTCATCAGTGGTTGTTGCTTCCAAGTAGAATCTTCAGAAAATATTTGTATAAGATAGTTCCCCACCTCCACCATTTCTTCACTTGTCGTTTGTCTTCCCGTGGTTCATCGATTTGCTCGAGAGGGTGGCAGTAACATCTCCATTCATTGGAAATGAGGTCCATTATTGTTACTGTTTTGGCATAACAAATACACCACGGTTAGCTTGCTAGACTCTGCCGTGGCTCGGGTTCATCCTAGTGGGCCCAGTCTTTTTCTTTTTTTAAATTTTTTTTTATTATACCACTGTGAGATATACAGTTACAAAAGTGTTCATATTTGGGTTTCAGTCATACAGTGTTCCAGCACCCATCCGTCTACCAGTGCCCGTTTCCCACCACCAATGTCCCCTGATTCCCCCTCCCCAGCCTGCATCTATGGCAGGCAATTTCCTCTCTCTCTCTCTCTCTCTCTCTCTCTCTCTCTCTCTCTCTCTCTCTCTCTGTTTCTCACTCTTTCCCTCCCTTCACTTACACATTGTGGCTTTCCATACATACAATTTGTCTTTTTCTGTGTCAGACCATCAACCATCCAGGGCCCACTGGGCAGAGCCCTGGGTGTAGACAAACCTGTCTCCTCTCTGCCTGTAGAGATAAAAATCTTAGTTACTTTCATCATTTCATTTAAATGTTACCTCTATACTTAAAAATGGTTATTTAACTTCAAATTTTCACTTTGTAAAGGAAAGCTCCAGGCCTGGATTGCAGGGTCTGCCCACAGAGATCCTGGGATCCCAGCACACTGTGCTTCTCCCAGTGCTGAGCAGGGTGTGGCCCCCAAATAAATAATTTTCTATTGTGCCACCATACCTTCTGGCTTCTGATTCTTCTTGGTTTGTTTGAGGTCACACTCAACTGTGCTCAGGGCTTGTGAGTGCCGGGGATCAAACCTGGGTCAGCCACGTGCAAGGCAAGCACTATAGTACACCTGTACTATCTCTTCAGCTCCAACTTTTTTGATTCTTACCCAGTTCTCATCTTGCTTTTGATGCTGTTCCTTAGTTTACTCATTGGTTAATGGAGCTGGAATGTTCAGAGGAATATCAGATCTGTGTCTCAGCTTTGATAATTCAGGCTGTCTCTGAATCTTGGTCCCCTCATTGTTTACTACTGAGTTGAGAATTTCTAAAGTATTGAAAAATCTGCCACAGTCACGGAACATTTTTGTCTCTCTGTGCCTTTGGGCATGTGCCCGGCTCCAGGTATATTGTTTGTCTAGACCTGGGTCATTCCACTGCTCTGAGAGAGGGAGGTTTGAGGTCACTTCTGCCTCTCAGGCTAAGAGTATGATCACTTGATCACTTGATTCACTTGAATCCGTTATTCATCGATTTGCTTGAGCGGGCGCCAGTAACATTTCCATTGGAGCCTATCACGTGCCAAGAGTATGATAGATGCTCCTTTTTGTAGGGAGAGGGATGTCTGGATGAACAAGAAATGAATGTCCCAGGGACTTAGAAAGGCCTAAAATAATTAGGAATTTAAACAGAGTTGGAAACCCCAGAAAACAGTAACTCCAAAAGCCTTTTCTGTGCAATATTGTGATAAGACCTATTGTGGGTTGGATAAAGCAAGAATAAATTGTCAATAAAATTCTGAACAAAGAAGAGTGTTTAATTAAAAAAAAAAAAGAGTGTTTAATTTTGAGTTCCAGAGATTAAAAATAAAGAAGTTATTGCCATTTGTATACCGATTATTTTCAATATCTGCGCAAAATATACAGTGATTTTCTATGGGAAAAAACTGAAATTCACTTTGGAAAGGGAGAAAAATCCAAATCAGCCAGATAAGAGGTAGCTGTGAAGAACAGCAGGTGTTTCCTGACACAGCAGGTAGTTTCCTGACTACCCAGCTTTCACAGACGCTTTCATTACTATCAGTTCTGTATAAACTCCCCACAGCATGAAAAGGCCTGGGAAGCGTCACTTCTTCATGAGGGTAGCATAATCTTGATATCAGGACCAAAAGGACACAAAATAGCTACTGACATCTGGATGGGTGGAAAAGACCATGGAGCTAAAAGAAGCAAAAGCCAGTAAGGCATTAAAAGAACAAATGCCAGGGCTGTATAGGTCCATTGGGGGCCACTACGACACATAGTAAGTGCTGGTCGTCCTCTGTCGGACCTAACTGCGGATCGGGCTCTCCTGTGATCCCCGTTGCTAGATAGAATGTGGCCTCTCAGTTCATGCTTTGCGCTTCCCTCCTTCTAAGCATTCCTTCTTCCTTTCCGGCCTCCCTGGCAGCCCAGCCCTGTCCCCAGCCTCCTCCTGTCTGTCACGCTGCACTCGCTGCTTGGTATAAGGTGTCTGTGTGTCTGCCTGATGAAGGATGCACTTGGGGAAAAAGCGTTATCCATCTGCGTCTCTATTCCATGTGGGTCCCACGTGGCTCTGTGCTCGGGGATCAGTCCTGGTGCCCAGGGGGACCATCCGGGAACCGGGAATTCATAGCAGTGTAAACCTCATGCAAAAACAAGTATCTCTTCTATTATCTCTGCATCATGTGATGCGGTATTTTCACTAAAAGTGTAATTTAGCAAAATGTCTCTGTTTTTAGGCTTTTTTGTGAAGGTGGCCATGTTTAGCTCCGGAGAGCTGATTTATAAGAAGAAGACGCGCTTACTGAAGGCCACCAATGGCAGGGTCAAGTGGGGAGAAACCATGGTTTTCCCACTCCTGCAGAGTGAAAAGGAAATTATCTTTCTCCTTAAGCTGTATAGCCGAAGCTCTGTGAGAAGGAAACACTTTGTGGGCCAGGTTAGTAAGCAGTTTTTGTCTTGAATTCTTGATCTTTGTTTTTTTTAGATAAATTAATGTTTGGTTAACTATGGAAATATAGGATAACATGGTAGAGATTAATAAAATTAAGGTTCGGTGTTGCCACAAAAATTGAAAATTGTCAGACTTTTTGCTTTATTGAATATAATTTCTGAACCATTGGCTTTTAATCAGAAAATGCTTTTTTTTATGAGCTTTTCAATTTTAAACATTCTAAGATCAGAACTGCAAGCTTATTCCTTGTAAAGGAAAATGTGCAGATAACTAAGTAAAACTACTTGTGGCTTTAGAGATCAGCTTACTTTATTCTCATTCATGCCCAACTCAGTGTTTACGATGGCACTCTTAAAATTGTGTTCGTTTTGAATTGCTTCCAAGAAGAAAACAGTTTTAACTGCAGCTGAGGAGGCGGAGCGATAGCCCAGCGGGTAGGGCGTTTGTCCATGCCGGCCCGGGTTCGATCCCGGGCATCCCATATGGTCCCCCAAGCACCACCAGGAGTAATTCCTGAGTGCAGAGCCAGGAGAAACCCCTGAGCATTGCCGGGTGTGACCCAAAAGAGCAAAAAAATAATAATAATAAATAAAAAATAACTGCTGCTGAGATAGTATAATAGTATTAACATATTACAAAGTTAGGGGTGGGAACAATAGCACAGCGGGTTTGCCTTGCACGCAGCCAACCAGGGGTTCAATCCCTGGCATCCCATATGGTCTCTCAAGCACTGCCAGGAGTAATTCCTGAGTACAGAGCCATGAATAACCCCTGAGCATTGCTAGGTCTGACATATATATATATATATCTCACGATCACGATCTTCCCGTTGATCATCTATTTGCAAGAGCGGGCACCAGTAATATCTCTATATGTCCTGTCTCATGCCAGTAGAGCCAGGGGCATCGGCTTGCTACAGGAACATAAAGAGCCTCAAACCATTATATTAGGTCATGGGAATGACCATTATATTAGGTCATGGGAATGACCTAATATAATTGTTACTGGAATTTGGCATATCATATACAACACGAAGCTTGCCAGGCTTGTCGAGTGGGAGGCAAACTCTTTTAAACACCTCCAAATAAAGCATTTATTGATGAACTGCTGGCGGCTTTGCCGCGAGCTGGGCTGTGATGGGCTGGTCTGCTGGGTGGAGTTCTGACGAGAGGGAAGTCCAGAAGTGGAAAATGGCGGCGCCCGTGGAGTGAGGGAGCGGTGGTCTGGCTTGTTGTGAGGCTCTGCCGAGGTGGTGGGCCAGGGCTAGAACCCGCCATGCCTCCCGACTGCCTCATGAACGGCTGTGCACAGGGAGAGCAAGGAACAGCTCTGCCCCATGTGTGAGAGTCTCTGGACCAGCATACCTGGGCCGGATTGAGGAAAAAGCTGCGGCAGGGTGGGTGTCGGTGATCCGGGCTATGATGGGCTGGTCTGCTGGGTGGAGTTCTGACGAGAGGGAAGTCCAGAAGTGGAAAATGGCGGCGCCCGTGGAGTGAGGAGCATATATATATATGTGTGTATGTGTGTGTGTGTGTGTGTGTGTGTGTGTGTGTGTGTGTGTGTATACATATATATATAACAAAGTTATGAATAGCAGTATTTATCAGTGCATACCAAGTCTATCCTACCCACATGGCAGAGCCTGGCAAGCTACCCATGTCGAATTCAATATGCCAAGAACAGTAATGATGGACCTCATTCCCATGACCTGAATGAATGTTTTGAGGCTCTTCGTGTTCCTGTAGTGAGCAGATGCCCTTGGGCTACACTAGCACTTGACAGGGACAAATGGAGAGGACAGGGATGAATGGGGACGAATGGAGACGTTACTGGTGCCTGCTCAAGCAAATCGATGAACAATGGGAAGACAAGTGATACAAGTGACAAGTGATAATCCCATTTGTTTATCGTTGCTTTCATTTGCTTGATCAGTGGTGTTTTGTCTTTGAAGATGCCTTTAGTTTCGATGTCGTAGGGCGTTTTCCTATATTTCCTTTGGCGTACCTTATAGATTCGTGTCTGACATTGAGATCTTTAATCCATCTTGATCTGACTTTTGTGCATGGTGTTAGAAGGTCTAAGTTCATATTTTTACATGTAGTTGCCCAGTTTTCCCAGCACCATTTTTGAAGAGACTTTCTTTGCTCCACTTAATATTTTTTGCTCCTTTATTGAAGATTAAGTGATTGTATATTTGATAGACGAGCCTATCACAGCCCGGCTCGCACGGCCGCATGCGGCCGCACGGTTCATCAATAAATGCTGTATTTAGAGGTGACTACAAGAGTATGCCACCCACACGGCAAGCCTGGCAAGCTGCCAGTGTTGTATTTTATATGCCAAAAACCAGTAACAATTATAATAGGTCATTCCTGTGACCTAATATAATTGTCTGAGGCTCTTTATGTTTCTGGAGCAAGCAGATGCCCTTGGCTCTACTAGCATGAGACAGGTCATATGGAAATGTTACTGGTGCCCGCTCGAGCAAATCGATGATGAACGGGAAGACAGTGATACAGTGATATATTATAGGATTAATATATTACAAAGTCTTAGCAATTTGTATATCTTTATATACAAGTAAGTAAATGTTACTGCTAACTTGTATATAAAATATATATAAATATAATAAATATATAAAGTAACTCTTGATTACTTGCCAGTCCTATAGGAATTTGTTTCTTTTGTGCTTTCTTTACTCTCAGTGAATTAACAGTAGCTAGCCATACTTTTAATTAGTTATTATTTATCTGATATTTAGATTCCAAAGTCTTTATTCCTTGTTTCAAAACTTCCAATTGGCAGCAGGATGTGACGAGCAGTCTATCTGAACTCTCGCTCAACTTCATACCCCCTTTAAAAAGTCATATTTAAAGTTAAAGGGGGTATTAGTTCATACCTCCTTTAAAAAGATCTTTTTCCTGGTGGGGGAGAGGTATCAGGAGGAAAAGAGAGTTATTTTCCTGGGGCTGGAGGGATAGTACGGTGGGCAAGGATTTTGCCTTGCATGTGGCAACCTGGGTCGATCCCTGGTATCCCATATGATCCCCTGAACCCCGCCAGGAGCGATCACTGAGCACAAAGCCGCGGACAGTCCCAAAGCACTGCCTGATGTGGCCCAAAAACAAAACAAAGGGAAAAATTCATTTTCTTAGAACATTTGTAAAAGATTCTATTTACATTTTTCTTTCTTTTCTGGTAGGAGGTTGTTTAGGGGCTACACTCCGCAGTGCTCAGGAGCGTTTTCAAGCTCAGTGCTTACATGTCCCTTCTGGTGGCGTTGGGGGGCCTGTGTGGTGCTGAAGACCGGAGCTGGGCCTCCTGCATGTGCCGGCTCCATTTTGTTGCTTTTTACTCTTCTGTGACAAAGAGTCTGAACTCAAGAACTCACACAACTGGCAAGTTTTTCAAAGCCATAAGACCTCGGAGGAGAATTTAGCTGTCTCTGTCCTGTATCACGAAGTTTCAGCTGTTGTGTGAGAAGGAAATTGAGAATTGACAGAATGATTTTCAGCATAAATTTCTTGTGGGTGCTTTTATGTTCTTGGTTGAAATTCTAGTCAAGAACAATAATTCCAGGGGCCCGTGAGGTAGAACAGCAAGTAAGATGCTTATTTTGCACAGAGCTGACCCAAGCTTGATCCCCAGCATCACTTATGGTCCCCTGAGCACCATCTGGGTAATCCCTGAGCACAGAGCCAGGAGTAAACCCTGAGCATAAACTAGGAGTGGCCACAAGCAACAGCAACAACAACAAAAAGAATACCGGAGAGCTGGGAGATGTATCATGGGCCCAATGTCTGCCTTGGCCCTGTGTGGCCAGGACTTTGCTCCCCCGGAGTGGGTTGTGCCTTGTCATGGGTTGGGCTTCTGCACCACAGCAGTTAACAGAGGGTGTGTAAGTCGGACACCTACGGTGGACCCACAAGCACTCGCACTGAAGGGGGAATGAGTGCACAGCCAGAGGCGCAGCCCTTAGTAAGCGCCACAGCTGAATGGCTACGAACACCACTGGTAATACAAGGCAGCCCCGGTGAGCACCGTGGCCAGGTGTTAGAGCGCCGCGTTGCATGCAAACCCCCGGGAGTGCCACCACCAGGTGTGTGTGCAGCCCTCGTCATCACAGCATCAACACAGGGAAGTGGAGAGAAGCTGCAGGATTTTGGATGTTTTTACTGGCCATCTGCCTCCTGTGGCCTCTCTGCTAAGCTCAGGAGCAACGGTGATGGGGTAGCAGGTGTGGAAGGAAAGGGCCACACACCTAAGCCAACTAGAACACTCTAATATTACCTGTTTTTCGGCTTGTTTACATCATTTTACTGAAGTATTGGTGTTTACAATACAGTTAATCATACTTTTCATGCATCATTTTTACATAAATGTTTTGGAGTGATTGAAGTCAGTTGTAAGCTCATAGACGTGACTGAATAAGAAAGGAGGTTAATGATTTTTTGGGGAAAAAGATTTTGAAATATCCACACTAAATTTTGGAATTGAAGTCAGTCATAGGCACTGTTTGTCAGAATGGCTAAAGTGGTTAAATGCTTTAAACTTTTGAACTTCAAATAGAGGAACCCAGCTTTCGGGAAAATGCTTGACGCTGGATGCCAGAGGTCCTGTGGTCGTTCATCAAATTAGAGCAATTAGCTGTTTTAAGTCATTTATTAGTATTGCATCAAGTTAAAGGCCTGGGCTGTTTCTTTTTGCAGATTTGGATGAGTGAAAACTGTAATTACACCGAAGCAGCAAGCCAGTGGACGGAGACAATTACAAATCCAGAGAAAGTTGTTATCAAGTGGCACAGATTAAATCCATCTTGAAGACTTCTCAGTACTTTGGAGAAGAACTTGGCTTCCTTTTAGAAGATTTGTGCCATCGCTTTGTTTCCAATAAGAAGAGACAAATCAATGTGTTTGTCAATATATTTATGGTGTCTATAATTATAGTGTATTTGGATGGGCTGGAAAGTTTAATTTGATAAAAATAGATTGAATCTTATCAGATACTCAAAGTAAAGTATCTTGAAACTGCCAATGTTAACAATAAAATTAGCGTAGTATTACTAGGGCCACTAGATAAATGATACAATCAGCAAAATTACCAACAACAGTAATTATTACAAATAGCTATTTCTGGCTTTTTCAAAAAGTTTTACCTAGATTTTAAAATTTAGTGTATTTAGTCTTTATTAATCTTTTAGACTTTTAGAATATTTCAATGTTAGGCATTATTGATTAGATATTAACTCCTCTCGAGTGTAGTAAGAATAAATGGAGTAAA
Organism: Cryptotis parvus; assembly: GCA_021461705.1. Classification (NCBI taxonomy): domain Eukaryota; kingdom Metazoa; phylum Chordata; class Mammalia; order Eulipotyphla; family Soricidae; genus Cryptotis; species Cryptotis parvus. The sequence continues at coordinate 53,367 of JAJIBD010033676.1, read as the reverse complement.
GAGTAGGAGTACCTCTTACTACCTTCAGGAAAATAAATTTCACTTCACAGTCTACATTCAGGAAGAGTTTGCATATATCACATTTATATTCAGGAAGAGTTTGCATATATCACATATATTCTACATTCGGGAAGAGTCTGCATATATCACATGTATATTCAGGAAGAGTTTGCATATGCCACATATTCATCATTTCTTGCCCCAAAAAATATCACATTGGCACCTGATAAACTCTTTATCTCCAAGAAACTTCAGGAATAGAAAATGTTATTCTGCCAGGAGTCAATGAAAGTGCCAGAATGCTGCCGTGCAGTTGCATAACCAATATGGTCACAGTTTGCTCTTCTTCCTTCCTCCAATTTTTACCTTTTGTTTTATTTGGAATTGAATAACATCATCATCCTTATGGCCTGTACTAATTATCAGAATTAAATAAGCTCAGTTAGCAACATAATTATTTTATGATAATTTTTTTTAATGTAAACTATGCATTGCATTTTCCCACATATTCATTAGTGCTCAGTGTATGAAGGCTTAATTTCAGTGTAGCTGGCCATAGAGCAGTGGCCAAAAAGAACAGTTGTGGGTTTTTCTGTGTGTTTGTTTGGTTTTACTTGGAGGCCACACCCTTAGTTCCCAGGGCTTACTTCTGGCTCTGCATAGGGATCACTCCTGGCAGACTCAAAAACCCTGGAGGGTGCCAGGGATCAACCCGGTGACTCTATCAACAATGCCCTACCTTGACTACCATCAGGCCCCCAAAAGAACATCTGTTTGAGGAAATTAGACTTTGGCACTGTTGTTCTGGCTGCCTCCTCGTTTTGTTTTTTCTCTGTCCATACGACAGAGATGGTCATATTTCAGGCTTTACGCATACCATGCTCTAGCTTCAATCTGCCACTGTTCTGCTTCCTGTGTTCTGTGTATCTCATGAAAACTTTCCCCAATAAACACTTAACTCCCCTTTTCCCAGGTACAGCCTCCTGAAGCTACAGCCTGTACATTCTCTTCATCTCCTTTACTTCTCCGTCCTAGATTTTATGGTATCACCCATGGCATTGACAGGTACGCTCCGCCACTGTGCATCTTAAAATTAATATAGAGGTATCAGATTTTTTTTAAGGTTATTGAAAGATGGCATGCGCTGAGTACTCCTTGTCTATTGAGAGAAATAACCTCGTGTGTTTTGGAGACAAAACGCACCTTTCTTTTTACCGTTTTTAAGAAATGCTCTGGTGTTTAGTTCCCCTGCCCTAGAGTGCCTCATTTGTTAGAATCCTCAAACTGATTCTGGCACATCGTTATGGACCTAAGTTTGTGATTTCTATTAAGATTCACTCTTGGAGGTGGAGCCTATAGTTTGACAAAGGCATTGTGACCTGTACCCGCCACTCGCTGACCCCACAGAGTAACTGCACGCCTAAAAATTCCCTGTACGTGCACCTGTTTTAATATCCAAAAGAAGCTAAGTTTGTTGACTTTTAGATAATAAATAGACTTTATTGTTTTAAAAATCTGTCCTTTTATTTAAGCATTTTTCTATTATTGCTCTCAATTACTGACTTTATTATAAATGACCCTGTATTTAAACTTTGATCTTCATTTTATCTTAAATCCTTTTTAAAAATTCACATCATGGGTAATTTGAGAGAAAGCTATGACTTCTTAGTTTCTGTGTGTTCCAGAATCTTGGGTAAATAAAACACTATTTGAGGGGAAAAGTTTTTTTTATTGAAAAGACATTTTGGTTGTATAAAACTGAGATTCCAGAACTTAGTTCTATGCTAAGTTCCTTCCCACTTGGGGATTTTCTTTTCTCTTTTCTACTATCAAAAAAAAAAACACTGAGATTCCAAATATTATCTGCTTTATATTGGAGCTGTATTAGTGTTTAAGTCTTAAGGTAAAAGGATACTGTATTCAGGGAACATTCTGGAGATTTCTTTCAAGCTTTCCATGGAGATATTTAATTTTTTTTTCTGTTCATTGCTACTCATATTTTGAGAAACTGGTAATTAAAAAATGATTCCATGCAAAAATCCATTCCCTTTGGTGTGTGCTTTGGCATTTCTTGACCTTTGTGTGCTTCAACTACGAAGGAAGCCAGAAAGGGGTGGGGTGACCGCAGGGAGCCCGATGAGGCACGTTGTAATCCCGACAGCTTGTTTACTTACTGACGTCCAGATTAATAGAATGATGGACTATAACGTAGCAGAACTTTTGACTTTCATTTGGTTTCGCATGATACTTTTTAAGAGAAATTCTCTCTCAAGTGTGTCTGTTCCAACTCTTGTAAGAAAGTTAAGGAATTGGCGGAATTTGAACATATATAATCATGGTCTGAAGTGACCCAAGCTGAACTCCTGTGCAGTCACAGGAATGCCTCTTAAGCTAATGTACTCAGCTGTCAGGTGGAAGCCTTATTTCCCAGCAGAATTTTCCACTGTTGAATCAGATATTCACTTGTGTGAAGGATTTCAGAAGTTGCAGTAAATTTCACCTTTAAAAAAATTGGAGAAGGGGCTGGAGCGATAGCCCAGCGGGTAGGGCGTTTGCCTTGCACATGGCCGACCTGGGTTCGATCCCCAGCATCCCATATGGTCCCCCCTAGCACTGCCAGGAGTGATTCCTGAGTGCAGAGCCAGGAGTAACCCCTGAGCATTTCTGGGTGTGACCCAAAAGGCAAAAAAGACAAAACTTGTTAGTAATAAAATTTCAGAAGACTATTTCCTTTTAATGTTCCTTTAGTGTTTGGTGGGGTCTGCTGAGGGGAGTGTGGATAAAACAGTATAAACAGTGTCCTCAGTCCACTGTCTGCAGTGGCTAGAGAACACTCTGTAACTCTGTAAACCAGGGTCATAAATTCAGAGGCAGGGTTCCCAGAACTGAGCCTGAGGAAACTCACATCTGCCGTATCTGCCGTGCAGGTTAGAGACCCAGAACACTATCCTAGTCCCAGAATGTCTGGGCATTGCAGTCGGCAGGCTGGTGCCCAAGAAGCGGGAATGCTGATAGGCTAATGTTGGGCACTAAGCGGCTAGTCTTAGGACCTGGCTCTTTCCACTATCAGGCCCTAAGGGCGGGTCCCAGAAGTGGGCTCTGTTTTCACGGTTATAAAACTTCCTGAGAGTCCAAATATTTACATCCACCAGAGAAAAATACCTTTTTACAGGACAGGATGCGTGCCTGACCTTCTGAATACTTTGTTGCAATGGCTCAGGATGCTATGTGTGGTTTGTAGCCCCTCTACCAGAAAATTTTGTGTAAAAGGCCTAAGCTATGCTCAGTAAGGGGAAACTGCTCTCCAGAACACCCATTGCCATCTGCTCTCCAGAACCCCCATTGCCGGGTGTCTTTCTTTCTTCCCTTCCTCTGCAAGGCAGAACCATTTCCCAGGTCCTTCCCTCTCCTTTTCGGAGGGATGAAGTCCGTCAAGATCTAGGTCTTCCTCATTCGTGCTGGGGGAAGGGGAGGAGGGGGGTAAGGGGGGTGGGTGGGGGCTCTTGCCCAGGGCCGCCAGACAGGCTAAATCCTATCAGAGGCCAATGATATGGTGAAGATGCCCCAGCTTGTCAGTGAGGTGGGGAAAAGGTGCATTTTTCTTTTCTTCCTCTTGGCGTTTTCTCCCCTCTTGGCTCATAGAACCATGCACAGGCAGGGCTGGAGAGATAGAGAAGAGGGAAGAGCATCTGCCCTGCATGCAGCTGGCCCGGATTTGATCCCCCAGCATTCCGTATGGTCCCCTGAGCACTATAGGGAGTAATTCCTGAGTGCAGAGCAGGAGTAACCCCTGAGCATCGCCAGGTGTGACCCAAAAAAGCAAATAATCACATAAAAGACGCACTGGCACAGCCCAACTCTGACCCATGAAGCTGACCCAGAATAAATTAAGGCAAACGTTTCCTAGTGTTCCGACACGTGAGCCTTATCGTTCCTATTGGAAATTCCATTTGCAGTGCTCATAGTTTTGCCTGGAAGAGTGAGTGAAGGAAAATATTGTCCAAACCGGGTGCGTTTGAAGTGCCATATCCATTCTGAAATACAGATAAAGGCGTTAAAGGTTAACGTTGCCTTCCAAATGTGGATTTTATTTTGTGGATGATAAATTGTAGGAAGGTAGAATACTGCCTACATGTTTTAGGCGTTTCCTTGTGGGGATGAATTGTCTGAAGATAAAATACTGCCTTCATATTTTTAGGAACTTGCTAATGGGGAAAAAAATTGTTATTTGTACTTAATGATTTTTGTTTTTTAATGTATAAAAAAATATGTTCCTGGAGCAAACAGATGCCCTTGGGCTCTACTAGCATGAGACAGTACATATGGAGATGTTACTGGTGCTGGCTCAAACAAATTGATGATGAACGGGAAGACAGTGATACAGTGAATGTATAAAAATACTATTAAAACCAAGAACTAAATTGCACATAGATGTTAAACTATAGGACTCTGGTGACTGGTAGACAGAAGAACGTTCTGTATGTCTTGATGGCTACAGGTAGTATTTCTATGTTTCTTTTGGGGTGGGGGCACACCAGTAAGTGCTCAGGGGTCACTCCTAGTGGGCTCTGGGGACCATATGGGATGCCAGGGATCAAACTGGGTCAGACCTGTCCAAGGCAAAGACCTGCCTGTTGCTGTACTGTCCCTCCAGTCCTAGGATTTCTATATTGAGTTCAGACACTATAGGAATCTTTAGATTCTGATGATGTTTCCTCGGTATTCATTTTTCGATTTCCATTGCTTTTCTGAGGTACCGCTCTTTAATTCTGCTCATCACTTTTTTTTTCTCCTTATGACACCTGGGCTTGAACGCAGGACCTCATGCATGCCAGGCAGTTGCTGTACTGCTGAGCTATGTCTCTGGTCCTGGAGGAGAGATAGTTTTAGAAAGCCACAAGGAGGCTTAAGAGAGAATCACATTCAAGAAAGAACATGGGCTACTCCGGGGATGGGGCGGGGAGTGAGCCAAGGGTAAATTCTGAAGTAAAGGGGAAGAGAGGAACGGTACATCTCAGGGTGACACCCTCAGAATGCAGACTGTGACCCGATCATTCTTTATGAAACAGGAGAATGATAAAAAATACAAAACAAACCTGGTCTCCATAACAGGACTAGGTTTATTTTTAACAGATAAATTTGTTTGACCTGTTTGTGACTTTTTGTGACTCTTGGCTCCATGCTTGGGTCTTTAATCTTTTTTGACTACACAGTGTGTGGTGTCTTCATCTTGAAACAAATTAAATTTTTTCATGAGCCTTTTGATACATTTAAAATTTAAATGCAAGGAAAACTTTTTATAGATACTTTACCCCAAGAAATGCTCTGGAATCCAAAGATGCGTTAGTCTCCACTGATGAGTTTCTAGGTTAGTAGGGAAGTAAGGCAATACAAAGTAGGATTGTAGAAAGAAAAAAAAATTTAATATTTCATTATACCGCAGAGAGATATACAATTACAAAGTTGTTCATGTTTGGGGGTTTCGGTCACACGTGTTCCAGCACCCATCCCTCCACCAGTGCCCATGTCCCACTACCAATGTCCCCGATTCCCTCCACCCTCCCCTAGCCTGCCTCTATGGCAGGTTCTTTATCTCTTTTCTCTCTTTCTCCCTCCCTCTCTCTTTCTCTTTCTCTCTTCCTTCTCTTACATATTGTGGATTGTAATACATACACTTAGATGTTATCATATGTCTCTTTTGCCTGTATTTAAAAAATATTCAGTTCTAGGTTGGCATTCACTGTATCACTGTATCACTGTCTTCCCGTTCATCATCGATTTGCTCGAGTGGGGCACCAGTAACATCTCCATATGTCCTATCTCATGCTAGTAGAGCCCAAGGGCATCTGCTTGCTCCAGGAACATGAAGAGCCTCAAACCATTACATTAGGTCATGTGAATTAGATCTATAATTGTTACTGGTATTTGGCATATCAAATATGACACAGGAGGCTTGCCAGGCTCTGCCATGTGGGTGGCATACTCTTGTAGTCACCTCTAAATCCAGCATTTATTGATGAACCGCATGGCTGCTTGCGGGCTGTAATAGGCTCTTCTGCTGGGTGGAGTTCTGACAAGAGGGAAGTTCGGATGTGGAAAATGGCAGCCCTCATGGAGTGGGGCCACCATTTTCTCTCTAAATAAATTATATTCACAAAAGTATACAGCTGAGGGGGCCGGAGTGATAGCACAGTGGAGTAGAGCATTTGCCTTGCACGGGACCGTCCCAGGTTCAACGCCCAGCATCCCATATGGTCCCTGAGCACTGCCAGGAGTAATTCCTGAGTGAAGAGCCAAGAGTAACTCCTGTGTGTTGCTGGGTGTGACTGAAAAAAGAAAAAAAAAAGTATACAGCTGATCCTGTTCAATAGAAAGAAAATTTTTTAAGAAAGTAGGGTTTGCCTTTGAACAAAATGCTTTAAGGATTTCCATGAAGCTGGAGGAATTAGGAAAGGCGCCGTGAGTCTGCGATCTGGAAGGAGAAAATCGGGCAGAACACGTGAGCTCTATAAATGCAGCCACCAGCCTTACAAGGCTGACTCCTTCCCTTCTCTTCAATCCTCCAACCCACTCAAATCTTTCTCCTTCCTGGATCTTCTGCTTCATGAAGGAAACCATGTGAGGCATTCCCTTCCCTTCAAATACTCATTGTCACAGGCACAAACTTATTTTGACCAGGACCTTCCTCTCGGCCCCTGTGGGAAAACCATCCTCATGAGTTCTCAGTGCAGCCTCTTTCCTGAGAGCCCCTAGTGTGGGCTACAGCTCGCCTCTGCTTTGAGCCCCTTCTTTCCCTCTTCTTCCTCATTCAAACCTTTGTTTATCTCAAAATACCCCAAGGGAGATGTTTCCAATAGGAAGAACCCCACATATTTGGAGGAGTTAGACGTCCTGTGCTGATAAGGGATCAGCGGGAGGATTAGGGACAAGGCTGCTTGCTCCTGGTAAAGATGAGTGTTCCCGGCCCCCAACGTGCTCTTGAGGCTGCTTCTGTATAGGCCCTTAGCGGGGAGGAACGATTCATACAAGTTTTTTCCCAGTAACGGATTGTTTGTTGTTCACTTTTACAAGTTTCTACAGAGAACAAGTTATTGTTTTAAACTTTTTTGGTAGCTTAGGTATCACAGTTACAAAAGTGCTCATTTTCAAGGTCTTCATGAACACAGTTGCTGTACCACCACCAGAGACCTTCTCGCCACCCCCGAGTTACCCCTAGGTCCCCGCCTTCGACCCCCGACCCCAACCCCCAAGCCTAGGGTTTGGTCTCATCTAATACTGTCTGTTCCCTTGTTTTGTTTTTTCTTTCTTTTTTTTCCTGTTTTTGGGCCACATCCAGTGATGCCATGTATCAAACCCAGGTCAGCCATGTGCAAGGCAAGTTCCTAGCTGCTGTACTCAAGCTCTTTTGTTTTTATTTTCTCTATACTATACATACCAGAATAAATCTGTTCTATACTATAAAGGCATCCCGGGAGGGATGTCAGGTTCTAACCCTGGCCCGCCACCCCAGCAGAGCCTCACGACAAGCCAAACGACCCCCCACTCCATGAGGACCTCCATTTTCCACATCCGGACTTCCCCCCTCATCAGAACTCCTCCCAGAAGACCAGCCTATCACAGCCCGGCTCACGCGGGCCACATGGTTCATCAATAAATGCTGGATTTTGAGATGACTACAAGAGTATCGCTACCCGCACGGCAGAGCCTGGCAAGCTACCCGTGTTGTATTTGATATGCCAGATACCAGTAACAATTATAGACCTCATTCCCATGACCTGATGGAATGGTTTGAGGCTTTTTATGTTCCTGGAGCAAGCAGGTGCCCTTGGGCTCTACTTGCATGAGACAGGTCATATGGAGATATTACTGGTGCCTGCTCGAGCAAATCGAGGATGAACGGGAAGACAGTGACAGTGACAGTGAATATAAATGCATATACTATAAATATCTATACTATAAATACCTGAATAAGTCTGGTATTTGTCCTGATTTATGTCACTGAACATGGTTCCCTTCAGTCCCATCCAGGTTGTAGTGAGCTGTAAGACTCCATCTTTCTTTATAGTGGGAAAGTAATCCATTTGCATGTTGTATATTATACTACGTATATCATATATATTATGTATATAGGTTATGTTATATGTATACTTTTATAGCTTATTTTTATATAATGTATAATATGTGTGTATATAAATATATATATTACAGTTTCTTTATCCATTCACTTGTTGGACAGTTGGGTTGTTTTGGTCGTCTGGCTAACGTGTTTGCTATTGCAGTGAGTGTAATTATGCATCCTATTTGCTGAATGAGTTTGTGTCCTTGGCTAGCTCTTAAGAAGTGGGATCACAGAGCCACCTGGAAGCTCTATTCTTAGGTTTTAAGAAGTCTCAAGTTTTTATTCTTGCCTCACTTTCCTGTTCCCACTTCACTCTACATTCCTAAGTGCATCTCCATTTCTATCAGTCAACAGGCATTAATAACCAGCAGAAAACAATTGCAACAAATTCCCACTTCTCGGGAATGCTTGTTTTGTTTCTTTCTTGAGTTAATTTTCCTCCCAGAAACCAACCAGTGGTTCGTGTTTGTTTGTTTGCTTTGTTTCTGGGGATTGAATCCAGGGCCTCATGTATGCAAGACTCTGCTTTATGAACTGAACCAGAATGACTTTTTTTTTTTAAGTTTTTTGTTTCTGGAGTGTAAGTAACTCCTAGCTCTGCACTCAGGGATCACTCCTGGCAGTGCTCGAGGGACTACATGTGGCGCTGGGGAATCAAACCCAGGTCCGCTGTGTGCGAACCTGAACTTACTTTCTATCCCAGCCTGTTTCTGTGGCTCCACGGGTGCCTTTTCAATTCTTAGAATACAGTACGCGTGTGGTTTCCTGAGGATCTTTACATATTGCATTGTCTGGGTAGAATGACTTTCCTCTTTACTTTCCCTCTGATACTTTTTTTTTAGGTGCTGGCTTAAATTTTCCTATTCTTTAAAAATGGGCAGTCCCTGGGAATAGAGCAATAGTACAGTAGGTAGGTAGTTTGCCTTGCGTGTGGCTGACCCAGGTTGGATCCCTGACATTCTATATGGTCCCCCAAGCAACACCAGGAGTAACTTCTGAGTGCAGAATCAGGAATAACCCCTGAGCATCACCAGGAGTGACCCAGGGGGAAAAAGGGGGGGGGGGACACAATTTCTTAGGCAATGTTAGATCCAATTTGCATATACTTCATAATTTTCCTTTATTAGGACATTTTCATCACAAACATATTTTGTTTAGTGTCCTACCCTGAAATTTCCATATAAGGCTGGATCTAGTTTTTTTTTTGACACCTTCTGAGGCATCAGGGTAGTTGGCACCTAACAGGTACATAGTAAATATTTGATTATTCACTTATTCAGTTGATAGGCAGTGCTTTGGGTGTTAGAGGTGTAGCTGTGAATAAACAGAAAAGGGAGAAATGAATGCGTTGTTGCCTAATAAACTGATATTAAAATACCAGTATCTTCTTTTAAAAAATTATTGAGGGGCTGGCGGGATAGTAAAGCTTGCCTGGCATGCAGCTGACCCTGGTTTAATCACCAGCACCACACATAGCTCCACTGAGCACAGATCCATGAGTAAGTCCTGAGCACAGTCAGGTGTGGCCCAAAACAAAAAAAAAAACAAAATGCCATTGAAACAATAATGTTCTATAACAATCTCTTAAGTTTTCAGCGATTATACATGTCATTTGAAAATCAACATGTACGTCCTATGTCGAGTTACCACTTAAATTTCAGCTCTGTCCTTCACTGTCCAGTGTCTCATCTGTCCAGTTTACCTGTCCTCCTTCCCCCTTCCCTCTGATAACCCCCCAATTGGCCTTACAGTCCATTAATGTTTTTGAATAAAGTTTATCTGTGTGTGTGTTTCATCTGTGTTCTGCATGTGCGTGTGTGTGTGTGTGTGTGTGTGTCTGTGTTCCTCATTAGTGTGGAATCAGAAGGTCTTGGTGTTTTTCTGTGTGTGTGTGTGTGTGTGTGTGTTGTCTATGTTTGGCATTAGTGTGGAATCAGAAGGTCTTGGTGTTTTTCCGTATTTACGCTCTTCCTGCCTTTGGTTTATGTCATAGGACATAGTGCCTGCTAGATCTCCCCATGTGGTTTAAATGGCAAGATTTCAGCCTTTGTCCAACAAACAAAATAAAATAAATAGCAGCATAGCCCTCATTGTGCCTACACAGCACATCAGTTGTCATTCAGTGGGCAGCGAGGTGCTCCTGGCTCTTCGTTGCTGAGAATAACGCTGCACAGGACATGAGCGGCATCCCTTAGCAGAAGGGACTGGTGAATAATGTTCCCTTACTCCTAATTCCTTTTTAGGAAGCTTGAGGAGCTAGATTGACAGTCAGAAGAAGAGGCCTTGGGAGCCAGAGCACTGGTACAGCAGGCCAGGTGCTTGCCTTGCACAGGGCTGACCCAGATTGGATCCCTTCCACCCTCTATGGTCTCCTAAGCACCACCAGGAGTGATTCCTGAGTGCAGAGCCAGGAGTTACTCCTGATCCGCACCAGGTGTGGCTAATAAAAGAGCCTCCCTTGAAGGGGAAGAGAAACTTATGGAGACCAGTGAGGAAAGGGCAAGCCGGAAGGGAAGGCTCGGTGTAGGGAACTTTCAGGGTAGCACCTGAGCGCCTCCTAATGCTGTTTGCTTGCCACCTGAAGGCAGAGCCAAGTGTGTGAGTCTTGGTGTCTGTCTCCTCACCCTCCGTCCTCCGCCCTGCTCCTTGCTAGCTAGACTCATTCTTCACTTTGTCTTTCTTCATACTAAATCTTAAAGCTAAATTAGTCGGGGATGATAAAATGGTTGACTCTTTTTTTATATTCTTGTTTATGTTGTTTTTATTTTGAGCAGCACTGACAATGCTCAGGGATCACTCCTGCTGTCATCAGGGCCCCTAGGTGGTGCCAAGACTTAAAGTGGGCTGGGTTGGCTGTGTGCAAGGCAAGTGACTTAACCCTGTATTAATCTTTCTTCTTTCCTTCCTTCCTTCCTTCCCTCTCCCTCCTCCTTTCTCCTCCCCTCCTCTCTCCTTTCCTTCCTACCTTCCTTCCTTTCCTTTCCTTCTTTTCCTTTTCCTTCCTTCTCTTTCCTTCTTCCCTTCCTTTCCTTCCTTTCCTTCCTTCCTCCCTCTCTCCCTCTCTCCCTCCCTCCCTCTCTTCCTTCCTTTCTTTCTTTCTTTCTTTCTTTCTCTCTTTCTTTCTTTCTTTCTTTCTTTCTTTCTTTCTTTCTTTCTTTCTTTCTTTCTTTCTTTCAGAGCACTAACCCTATCAAATTAGCCCTACCCTTCTTAACTGGAAATGAGAATTTCAACATATGGAAGGATTGACTCTTTTTATAGGGGTTGGTGGACACACCCAGAAGCACTGTGGGCTTTGTCCTGGCTCTGTGCTCAGGAAACACTCCTAGTGAGCTCAGAGGACCATAAGAGGATCCTGGGGATGGAACTCGCCTTGGCCACGTGTAAGGCAAATGCCCTCCTTGCTGTACTATTGCTCCAGCCCCAAAATGGTTGAGTATCGTGCCTGGAAAAACCCAAAGCCTCTGCCCTTGTAAATATCCATTTGTGTAGAACATAGACATTGATTCCACAAGTGTGTGCACCAATACAGTTCCAGGAATACAGCGCTAAACAAATCAACACAGAGCTGCTATATGTTCTTTTATCCTAGACCATTCAGGACACTCAGTATCTCAGAATAGTGTTTTAGTGGATTTTGGGCATTCAGTGAGCAAAGAGGAGATCAGAAAATCTGTGTCTGATGCTTCCCTATGGTTGTTGCAGACACTGGTTCCCATTTTTAATTTTTTTTCTACCCTAGCTTCAGACATTCACCTTCAGGGCCAGAGAAATAGCACTTGCAAAATCTGTGTGGGACCCCATCAACCCCCCAGCATGCGATGAGCCCCCTAGCACCACACAGTGCAGCCCAGGAAGCCCCGGCGCTGCTGAGGGTGGCCAGGGTGATCCCCGGACTAAGGACCTGTACAGCCCTTGGGCCCAAGCATTCGCCTCTGGACCCCCGGCACTGCTTGGGACCTTCCCCAGCTAGGGTTCATAATACAGTAGAGTCTTATTAATTTATTTTGTTTTCCAAAAACAATACACTGAAGAATATTGTTTTGTTTTTGATCCACACTGGTGGTGCTCAGGGGATCATGTGGTGATGGGGCTCAAACCCCAGCCTCTGGCGTGCAGAGCACATGCCTCACCCTGAAACTTCAGTTCTGTTGAAGCGAAAGGAATGCTGGGACAACAATGGGGACTTTTCTGGGGAATGGTGACCTCCGGGGTCATGTGTGTGCATTTGTGTGTGCACGTATATGTGCATGCATGTGTGTATGTGCATGCTAGCGTGTACACAGCACATATGTTCTTTCTCTTGGAGAACCAGAGTAGCATCTGTTTCTTGAAAACATGGAAATAAATTTTTCCAGTGGGGTTGAACAATGATGGAAATATTGCAAGATATCATCACAGTCAAATGTGTTTCTTAACCAGTCTCAATAAAAGCAACGCGTGAGAAATCACAAAGGATTCATTTCCTAGTCCCAAAGAAACAGTCACAGAAACAAATGGGGAAATGTGTGAAGTGGGGCTTGGAGCGGCTGAGGATGTATGAGAGCTCTGTCTGTGGCCGGAAACTGCGTCTGCTCCTGGGTCCTTTGGAAAACTGCAAGACGGTTAAAAAAAATCGGAGAAAAAAGTTATATAAAATGCCATGTTCCAGACTCCCCCTCCCGTCAGAGCTCCACCCAGCAGAAGAGCTGATCGTAGCCTGGCTCAGCGTGGCCACAAAGCAGCCATGTGGTTCATCAATAAATGCTCAAAATTTGAGGTGACTACTAGAGTATCCCACCCTCATGGCAGAGCCTGCAAGCTACCCGGGTCGTATTTGACATGTCAAATACCAGTGACAATTATAGACCTCATTCCCATGACTGATAGAATGTTTTTGAGGCTCCTTATGTTCCTGGAGTGGGCAGATGCCCTTGGGCTATCTAGCATGTGACAGGACGTATGGAGATGTTACTGGTCCCACTCCAGCAAATCCATGATCAACAGGAAGTCAAGTGATCAAGTGATGCCATGTTGGTTCTTGCATCCCTATCTCCTTTGTTTGAAGGATCCGACACAGTTCCATCACCAACAATGAGTCAGCCCAAATGACTTATTCAAAAAGAAAAACTCGGGTGAATTTTCTATGTTCCTCTAGAGAAGTGACACCCACACACATACCTGGGCTGTTTATTTTTGTGACTCTTTTGGGGAGCGGGGCTTGATAAATGGCTTAACGCTGCCTTTTTTATCTTGTCATGATGTTGGTCATCTGTGTCTCTTCTCTACAGAATTCCCTCTTTCAGACCTTTGCCCAGTTTTGAGCTGTGGAGTTTCAGGCATCCTCTATCTAGCCTAGAATGGACTCCAGTCGCATCAAGGATTTTCACATTTACTCTTCCGTCCTGTGGGCTGTCTTCTTAGGTCTGTCGCTCTTGCCATTTGACATAAAATGATTTCCTTCCTAGGAGGCCCAGTTTGTTTCTTTCTGCCCTTTTGGCCCGCATCTTTGATGTCATTTTCAGGAAGCACTGGCCATTCCATTCCGGTCCATGTGGCTTTTCTCTTCAATGGTTCACATCTGAAAATGTAAGAGCCTTTTGACTTTCTCAAGCACTTCTTCCTGCATTATCACATAAATATATTTCATGTTGTCAGAGTGAGGAAAATGAATTGTTTTCCTATGTTTTGGATCACTCCCAGCAGCGCTCAGCCCAGGCTTGCTGTGGGGCTCAGCTGCCACCAGGGTCCCATAATATGGGCTCATGAGTCACTGAGGCTGACCCCAGTAGTACCTGAGGGACCATCTGGTGTCAGCAATTGAATCTAGGACTTCTGTGAGTGTGTGCTGCTTTGGAGATCTGCCCAACCCCTACAGATATTTTACTTTTTTATTTTAAAATTTTATCCTTTTTAGCCATTTTTATTGATTTACCAAGATTTATGAGACTGTCAAGTATAGTTTTCGTGAAGACATTGTTCCAACACTGCACCCATCACCAAAGTCACTTTCCTTCTTCAGTACCCTAAAAGCCCCCCCCCCAGGACCCCTTCCATGCAAGCTCAGCTCTGTATTCAAAATCTCCAGGTCTGAGAGATGGCTCAGTCCATCTGTCATCTCCTTACCATGTTTCCTGTTTCACCCCACATATGGGAAAGGCATCTTTTCTCTTTAAATCTACGTTAGAGAAAAAAAAATCTACATTAGAGATGGTGACATCTACACATAATATAGGTGACTAGAGCTCTACTACTAAGATTCTACAAAGTGGTGCATCAATGATAAGTTGAGTATTTTTGAGTATTTTATACTCAATGATAAGTTGAGTGTTTTTTAAACTGGCTATCCTTTTTACATGCATGTAAAATTTTTTAAAATTCAATATTATTAATCACTATCACTATCCTCCCGTTGATCATCTATTTGCTAGAGCGGGCACCAGTAATATCTCCATATGTCCTGTCTCATGCTAATAGAGCCCAAGGGCATCTATTCGCTCCAGGAACATAAAGAGCCTAAAACCATTATATTAGGTTATGGGAATGAACTAATATAATTGTTACTGGTATTTGGCATATCAAATAAAACAGGGCAGCTTGCCAGGCTTGCCATGCAGGTGGCATACCCTTGTAGTCACCTCTAAATATAGCATTTATAGATGAACCGCGGCCGCAAGCAGCCGCACGAGACAGGCTGTGATAGGCTGTCGCTGGGTGGAGTTCTGTCGAGAGGGAAGTCCGGATGTGGAAAATGGCGGCCCGATGGGGGTCATCTGGCTTGTTGTGCGGCTCTGCTGGGGTGGCGGGCCAGGGCTAGAACCCACCATCCCTCCCGGGTGCCTCGTGAGCGGCTAGGCACAGGGAGAGCAAGTAGCAGCTCTGCCCCCATGTCTGTAAGTCTCTGGTTCAGCATACCTGGGCTGGATTAAGAAAAAAAACTGCTGCAGGGTGGAACTTCGATGAGACGGGCTGTGATAGGCTGCTGCTGGGTGGAGTTGACGAGAGGGAAGTCCGGATGTGGAATATTATTAATACATTTTAAAATTTACATGAGAGGGCACCAAATCCTAACCACTAAACCTCCAGGGAGCATATAGAAAGCCCTACAAATGTGCAACTGAGTAAGGGTGAAGAGAATTAAATAACTTCTAAGGTGGAAATCTGAATTGGCTTAGGTAAGCGTAAAAGTGCTTTCTCCTAAGAAATGGAATATTAGCTGTATTTTGGAAAACATTATCTGTACTGCTTAAGCATCTACAATAAGTAAAAATGTGATAAAGATATCTACGGATGTACAAAAATACATACCTGATCAGACATAGAACATTCAGCATAAATAAAACATTAATTTCTTACTAGAAATTAATTGATTTAAAGAAAGCCTTTGATTCTGTGGAGGCCAAAGCGGTTATCGAAGCCCTAGCCAAATAGGGTGTTCAAACACAATACATCAAGATCCTTCGTGAGCTGTATTACGGATTCACCACCAGGAAGGATCTCACCATTCTACAAAGAAGTGATCATTGATGTCAAAAGAGGGGTTCGGCAGGATGATAACATTTCACCAAAACTCTTCAGCGCCACCCTCGAGAACATCATGCGACAATTAGAATGGGAAGGAATGGGAGTGAAGATAGACGGTCGGCAACTACACCCCCCGCTTTGCTGATGACATCATTCTAATAACACCAAACATTAGCCAAGCGGCACAAATGCTGACTGCTTTGACCGAGAATGTGGAAAGATAGGTGTACAGCTGAATCTCAACAAAACTATGTTCATGAGAAATGAACTAGTTCCAGAGGCCCCATTCACTCTCAATGGAACAAATATCTCTGAATGCAGCAGTTATGTGTAGCGTAGGTCGAGAAGTCAACATGATGAATGACCTAAATCCTGAGCTGCGCAGGAGGAAGAGAGTGGCATGGATTGCCTTCAAGAGCATCGAAGAAATAGCGAAAAAGACAAAGAACCTCCAGCTCTGGGCACATCTCTTTGACTCCACTGTTCTCCCTGCATTAACATACGCCTCAGAGACCTGGGCCCTATGAAAGCAGGATGAGACCACTATTCGGGTCTCCCAAAGGGGAATCGAAAGAGCTATGCTTGGAATATCACACCTCACTCAAGTGAGAGAAGGAATCCGGAGTTCTGACCTCCGTTGCTGTTCCAGAGTCAGGGACGCTGTCACATTTGCCAAGGCATCAAAAATCAAATGGGCTGGACATGTAATGCAATTTGGAGACGACCGCTGGACTAGAGCCGTTACCGACTGGATCCCATGGGATGTCAAAAGACCACGTGGCCGCCCACCTACAAGATGGTCAGACTTCTTCGTCAAGACCATGAGCGAAGGGTTTGAGACTCTTCGTGTTCCTGAAACAACCAGATACCATTGGGCTACACTGGCACGTAATAGGGTCCAATGGAAATGTTACTGGTATCCGCTCGAGGAAATTGATGAACATCGGGATGTCTAGTGATCTAGTGATCTTACTGGAAATTAATTAGGAGTAAATTAGAAGTAAACCTTTAGCAAGTTAGAAGTAGGCCTTTCTTAATCTACTCAGTACAATCATAAGCACCATAAGTGAATGCCATATTCAATGCCAAGTGTTTGGAAGTTTGTCTTTTATAGAAACTCGGAGAGATGGATGATATATCGCATTTGGTATCAAAGTAGGTTTGTTCTTCAAAAAAAAAATAAAAAAGAAGCTCCTTTATATACATCATAACCTTTCAGTATCTCTTTTTGCAAACTGTATGCCCAACAGGAAAGGAGAGGGAGGGGGGGGGGAGGGGCAAGGGGAGGAAAGGGGGGGAAAGGGGGAGGGAAAGGGGAGGAAAGGGGAGGAAAAGGGGAGGAAAGGAGGGAGAGGGAGGAGGAGGGAGAGAGGGACCCTGCCATAGAGGAGGAAGGAGGTGGTGTAGGAGGGAAACTGGGGGGAAATGTGCACTGGTGGGAAATGTGCACTGGTGAAGGAATGGGTGTTGGAACATTGTATGACTGAAATCCAATCATGAACAACTTAGTAACCGTGTATCTCCCTGTGCTTCAACTTAAAAATAACTAAAAATTTAAAAATATATATTTTTAAAAGAAGTTGCTTTAAAGCTCCTTGCAAAATTGGTTGCAAGGCTATAAATTTTCTAGCTGCTCCCTTTTTCTAAAGCTGGCTAGTCTGTCTGTGATTACGTGTTCATTTCATTGTGTTTTTGTACTATATCCCTCTGTCTGACACCTAAAGTCTCATCTGATAGATCTACTGTGAATATTAAGGGCTTTCCATTGAATGTAAATATTTAAGAACCTTAATAAATCTTGTCGCTTTCAATATTCTGTCTGCGTCTTTGGTTCTTGTCATTCTGAACCCAGTACCTCTTGTATTTTTTCTAATTAAGTCTATTTTTGCAGGGACCTTTCTTGAATCTTGATTCCTGCACTCTTCAACTATGAGAAAATTTTGTCTGATTTTTAACTAGTGTTTTAATTAGTATTTTTAACTAGTGTGTATGTATTTGTTATGCCAAAAACAATAACAGTAACAATATTTTTTACGGTTTCTTTCCATCTAATTTGCTTTCCTGTTATTCAGGGACTCCGATGATTATTATATTGTTCCTCTTGAACTCATCCCATAGTTCTGGCATGTTGCTCTGTTTTTCTTTTTCTTTTTTTTTTTTTTTTTTTGTTATTTTGGCATGTATTTAAAACATTTCCACCTCGACATAGCTTTTTTTCCCCAAATTTTATTACACCACTTTTAGACATACAATTGCAAGATGCTCATGTAGAGTTTTGGTTCTACAGTGTTCCAATACCCATCCCTCCACCCAAACCCATCTCCCATCACCAATGTCCCCACCTCCCTCCCCGCCTCCCACACCTCAACTACTTGGCGAGTTCTGTATGTCTTTCCTCTCCTCTCTTTCTCTCCCTCCCGCCTAACTTTCCTACACATCGTAGAATGCAGCACATTAAAGTACATAACTGTTTCCACTAGTTTGATGGACCGCGCGGCCTCATGCTCAGCATCTGGACAGTGAAGGTGGCGGCTAGTGTGGTGGGCGAGTCTCATCTGGCTGCTTCTGGGACACCCCAGAGGTGATGAGGCCCACTCCCAAAAACCCATCTGTCCTCCTGGGAGCCCCATGGTCAGCTGAGCCTGGGGAGAGACCAGTTCCAGCTTCCCCAGCCGCGTTTGAGACTGCATGCTATGGCTGGTCGCCCCAGGGCAGCTCCTGGGTGGGGCTACCAGGCTTGACAAAACGGAGGGGGGAAGGGCCGACCCCCTGGCTCTATCTGACGAATTCCCAGTGATTCCCCCTTCTGGGAGCTACCTACCTGGGCTCGAACTCATTTTGCTCTGTTAATCTGGTCTTGAAGTAGCATCCCAGCGTCTGGACAGCGAAGGTGGCGGCTAGTGTGGTGGGCGAGTCTCATCCGGCTTCTTCTGGGACCCACCAGAGGTGATGGGCCCACTCCCAAAACCCATCTGTCCTCCTGGGAGCCCCATGGTCAGCTCTGTTTCTTTTTTCAGACTTTTCCCTTTTTTTTTATCTACAGGCTTCCTCTATCTCATCCTGGGGCTCCTGGATCTTTTCCTCACTGCTGTTACTCTTCTCAGTTCTTCTGTTGAGTTAAAAAAAAATTAATACTTACTGTCCCTTTCTCTACAGCTTTCTTGACTCATACTTTCTTGTGCTTTGCTGACTACCTGTGCCATTGTTTCTTGGAGCTCATTAAACATCCTCATCACTAATAACTTTAGTGATTCTCTGAAAGTTTACCAAGCTGGTTGGTGCTAGTTGACCCTTGCTTGTTGCTATTTGAACTCATGGAACTTGGTGGACTTCTGTGTGTCTCCCCGACTGCGTTTGCTTTGTCCCTACTGTGCTGATGGTGTGTCTTTATAATTAACTCCCTGGGGGGCCCCTGAGGTATTAGGCTGGGTATTGCCCTTTTCCATCCCTGCCTGTCTTCAAACAGTGACCGGAAATATAACTGTGAGCTGTGTAAAATGTGATGAGGAGAGATGTGGAGCAGGGCCTTTTGATATGGCAGAGTTTGGGCGTGGAGTCCCCCAGGATGAAGCCAGAAAGAAGGGAAAATCTGCATCCTGTTCCAAAAAGGCCCTGGAGATGTCAGGTGGGGATTGGTCTTACCTGGAAGAGTGGGGAGCAAGTGGAGATCCAGGAGGTGGTAGAGCTCCACCCATTGATAACAGATATTTTACTTTTTTAGGTCAGGATGTTGGATGATGTTTTACCTTTGGTTTTTCAGCCACATTTGGAAAACATTTATTGATTGATTGATTTTTTTAATCTCTCCAACGATTCCTTTGTAAAGTGAAAAAATTGCTAGTAGAGCCCAGCCATGAGGCAGTAGATAAAAGTAGCCATTATTTGCAGTGGGAGAACAAGAGTCCTCCAGGAGACAGTGTCACGGAACACTCTCCTGGTGCAGTGGCCAGGAACTCAGCTATGCAGGCTTGAATTCTCAGGCGAACACTGACAAATCAAGAGAAATGGCTCCGCAAACAGAACTTTCCAGAGGCTGATGTGCAGTACAAAGTTTACTATATTTATAAAGGGATGCTGGTGACTTCCAAGCAGGAATATTTATGCCTGCCTTTACAGTCAACCTCTGTTTTGTGTTAAGGCCACTGTGTCACTGTATCACTGTCTTCCTGTTCATCATCGATTTGCTCGAGCGGGCACCAGTAACATCTCCATATGTCCTGTCTCATGCTAGTAGAGCCCAAGGGCATCTGCTTGCTCCAGGAACATAAAGAGCCTCAAACCATTCCATCAGGTCATGGGGATGAGGTCTATAATTGCTACTGGTATTTGGCATAGCAAATACAACATGGGTAGCTTGCCAGGCTCTGCCGTGGGTGGCATACTCTTGTCACCTACCCGAGTAGGTGACTTTATTTATCAGCATTTATTGATGAGCCAGGCTGTGATCAGCTCTTCTGCTGGGTGCCTATAAGATCTTATTTTAGAAACCAAACCGTTGTTGGGTGAGCATGAAATCAAGGTAAAGGCGAACAGGACTGTAGACAGGTCTTGCCCGGTTCTCGTGGTGCCCCATGCCGGAGACAGAAGCCAACATGGAGAGGCCCTTATTGGGTCTCCTTGTCCCAGAGGGTGATGCTTCTGAGGCTCAGGCTGCCCCTTTACCCCGTGCTGGATTTCATCCTACCAGTTTACAGAACCTTTGGCCAAAGAGTTATCATTTAGGTCATGTGGTTTGCGCTTGCTAGGTTAAAAATCACGTTTTTATGATACCTCCCTAGGTATTATGATATCTCTCAGATAGTATGATATGATATCTAGGTCATCTGAAGTCTAGGTCTAGAAATCCTCTCTGCTGCCTCTTAAGGTATACAAATGTCTGAAACCTCAAAGTTGGTAGATTTTTGCTCTCTTAATAACATGGGAGATATTGGATGGAGTTGAGACTCCTTATAATGCCTTTCTTCACATTCGAGAGCCTTTTCTTGTTTCTTTATGACTGCATTTGTAGGGAGTGTTATGATCTATAAAATAGGAAGGGAAACACGCATCACCATGGAAAGAGTCAGAGTTGGCTGGGAGGCTTTCCAGCAAAAGGAAAGGAAGTTGGCAGGATAGAATTCATCAGTGGCTCAGGTTCCCACGACTGACCTATGTTGCAGTGCCACAGCAATATAGAGCCAGTGAGAAGCTCCCAGAGAGTGGAAATGATGTTTATAAAACCTGGGTCTCTGGGTCTGCTTCGGACACCACCTGGCTTCTTAATTTACTCACCTGAAAGCAACAATGTTCTGTCATTTTTCTACCTTAAGAAAACAAGGAGTGGGCTTTTCATTGCAAGGACAGTTTGCAGCTCTTTTGAAATAAATATAATCTTAGTCTGGTATTGTTTTAAAGGTAGGAGCTGGAGAGAGTATAGGAGAGAAGGCACTTGTCTTGCCTGCAGCTGTGGCCATGACCCAGGTTTCACTTCCAGCACTACGTGTAGCCTCTGAGCATTACCGGGGCTGTCTCCTGAGCAGATTGCCAGGTATAGCCCCTGAACTCAACTTGCTATGGCCCCCAACATTCCTAGAATGAGAAATAAAATTTAAAAAAAAACTGAGATTCCCCGCACTGTGTTTTCAGCAGCTGTCAGAAGTGGTACTGCTCCATTCAGTGTGACCAAAATTTTAAGGAAAAAGATGCTCTCACTGTTTCACTGTTTCCCCCCTTTGGTGGGAACATGGAGCTAAAGTGGCCCAAATGCAACTCATCAACTTCATCATTAACTGATGTGACAGGTAACAGTCATCATTTTAGCATAGATATTACACAATGTTTGCTAGAGAAGTGACAAGGTCTTAGAGCTACAGCTACTGAGTAATTTACTTAATCTGAGTTTAACCTTTCTGTTTAATGTCTCTAGGATTTGGTCAAGTTTACATAAACCATCTGTAATTTTTTGTTGAAGGGAAGATTACTGTAGTCCAGTGACCCCAATCTCCATGACAGTTCCGTACTGAAAACAGATGGCACCCTGATTCTTAGAATGAGCTCAATTCCCAGAATAGACCTCCCCAAATCCTGGCTAGTCCAGCCCTTCATGACCCAACCCTATTGGATACTTCACTCCTGTAATAAATCAGTGGCTGGTTTGAGTGGAATGTACAGTATTATGAAAATAGCCAAGGTTTACATTTACAGAAGAGGCTCTCTATGTTGAGATTGCAAATACTCTCATCAGGGAGGTAGAGTGGAAAAAATGAGGAAATAAGTACACACAAAATTCCAGTTTTTAGTCACAGACAACCAAAACAAGTGCATTGGGGCTGGATACCCTGGCCCGCCACCCCAGCAGAGCCTTGCAGGAAGCCAGACCATCCCCTCCACTCCATGAGGGCCGCCATTTTCTATATCCGGACTTCCCTCTCTTCAGAACTCCACCCAGCAGACGGAGCCTATCACAGCCTGGCTTGCGTGGCCACTTGTGGCTGCCCAGTTCATCAATAAATGCTGTATTTAGAGGTGACTGCAAGAGTATGCCACCTGCATGGCAAGCCTGGCAAGCTGCCCATGTCGTATTTGATATGCCAAATACCAGTAACAATTATATTAGGTCATTCCCATGACCTAATATAATGGTTTGAGGCTCTTTATGTTCCTGGAGCAAGCAGATGCCCTTGGGCTCTACTAGCATGAGACAGGACATATGGAGATGTTACTGGTGCCCGCTCAAGATAGATAGTGACTTTATAAGCACCTTGTTGGATCCCTCACCCTGAAGATGGTTTGGCAGTCCCTGCCAGGAGTGATTCCTGAGCACAGAGCCAGAAGTAAACCCTGAGAACTGCTGGGTCTGTCCCAACCTATTTCACCCTCGATAAGACATCATTGCAACTATTACCAAACTAAGTATAACCTCGTTCATTTGAAAAGGTCCCAATCATAGCCAAAGGTAAAGGAAATTTCGAGCACTTGAGAAATGCCTTATAGAAATAAGTGACTTAAAATTAACCTAGACTAAATACAACTTTAAAGGGGCCAGATAATAGTTAATTATCTATTAATAGTTAATAGCTAATAGTTTAGCAGGTAGGGCTTTTTGCCTTACACACGACTGACCTCGGTTCAACCCCCTGGCATCCTATATGGTCCCCCAAGCACTTCCAGGGTGATTCCCTGAGTGCAGTGCCAGGAATAACTCCTGAGCACTACTGGGTGTGACCCAAAAGCCAACTCAGGGTGACTGCTGGCTCTGTACTCGGGGCTCACTTCGGAGGGCGTGCGGACCCTACTCGGTGTCAGGGATCCGACCCAGTTTGACGTGTGAAGGCAGATGCCCTCCCTGCTTTACTGTCCAGCCCAAGGGACCCACATCTGCCTTTTCTGCCTGTGTCTACTCCCAGCCCCTCCTCTGAGACTGGCACCTGTGTCCAGACCCATTTGAGAGTGGAAGGGTGTATGCCGATCCCTGTGTTCTCTGTCGCTGTTTAAGTCTCCCCATCAGCCTACAGTACTTCCAATCGGGGGTGTGGGCACCTCCATTTTGTTTTTATTTGAGATTATTGTGGCCATCCTGAGCTTCTTGAGTTTCCATGACTTTCAGAATAGGGAGCAGAGACAGTACAAGATGCGGGCACCTGCCTCGTGAACAACCGCCCAGCACCCACAGGGATCCCAGCACCCACAGGGATCCCAGCACCCCACAGGGCTCCCAGCACCCACAAGGCTCCCAGCACTGCTGGGTGTGAGCCACACGCTAGGTCAGGTGTGGGCCTGGAGCACTAGGTGTTGTCCAGAAACCAAAATAATAATAGTAATTATTATTACAATAGCACAGTACAGTGCTCAAGATTAGAGGCGGCTACAAGAGTATCTCACCCACACGGCAGAGCCTGGCAAGCTACCCGTGTCGTATTTGATAATCCAAGAACCAGTAACAGTTATAGACCTAATTCCCATGACCTGATGGAATGGTTTGAGACTCTTCGTGTTCCTGGAACAGGCAGATGCCCTTGGCTACACTAGCATGTGACAGGACGTATGGAGATGTTACTGGTGCCGCCGAGCAAATCGATGAACAATGGGAAGACAGTGATACAGTGACACAGTGGTAAAATAAAAGTAAATGTTAAAGAATATTTTAGCCCCCAAAATAAATAAATACAACTTTCCA
Organism: Cryptotis parvus; assembly: GCA_021461705.1. Taxonomy (NCBI): domain Eukaryota; kingdom Metazoa; phylum Chordata; class Mammalia; order Eulipotyphla; family Soricidae; genus Cryptotis; species Cryptotis parvus. The sequence goes on along the minus strand of JAJIBD010033676.1, from coordinate 29,590 downwards.
AACCAATCCAGTTTACTGGGTAGAAATTATATGTAGGACCCCGGGTGGGGAGGGGGAAGTGCACTTTTTTCTGTACTCTGTATTTTATGATTAGATGTATATGCCATTCACTTTGATTGATTTTTTTAATTTTCACTTCCTTGATTGTGGGTCTATAAGAAAGAGGTAGAAAGAGAAGCCTGCAGCTTATTTTTTTTTTGGGGCGCTGGGCGGGCTCGGCTTATTTTTGTGTAAAGAATTACCATCCATGATTGGCACTCTTCCCACCAGAATCTGATTCAAGTTAGTTAATATTAACTGAGAGATTAATTACCTGCCAGAAGTCTCTTGAAACAATCTTCCCCGAGAAAAGATATGTCAGCTCACGTTCTTTGGGAATGTGTTTCCTCTTTTCTCAGGGTCCAGAATAAGAGACAGATCATGATAAAAAAAAAATCACAATCTCTGCTTTCATTAGCTGCAGCCCAAAGCCTTATGTGATAGTGCCTTGTACATGGTCTTGCCTTTCGGGGCTGTGCTAACGTGGTTTTCTATGGCCAAAAACTCTTGTGCAGTTTTACTTCTTACTTTCCCTCTCACCTAACCTCTACAGATTGTCAATTTCATCTTCAAATAGTTTCGCTAGGAAACCTGTATCTGTCAGCATTTCAGTGTAGAGAATCAAGAAGCAATAGACTAGCCTGGTAGCATTTGGTTTTATATATTATTACTCTCTGGAAGGCCTGTACCGACTTGGCAATGCTTAGCACTTACTTGTTGCTCTGTGCTCAAGGATCACTCTAGGCAGTGCTCAGGGGACGTTATACGGTGCCAGGGATGGAGCCAAGGTTCACTCATTACAGCGCCTTCCCCCTTTCCCCTTAACTACCTCTCCACCCCTGATACTACAGATTGAATTGGGTTCTTTGGGGGTGTTGCTGCCCACCGCCTTCCCCAGTTCCATCTCAGGAGCACCCCGACCCCATCCCTTGCCCAGTTGTGACAACTCAGAATGTCTGCACATTGGCTTGAGCACGGGAAGGGATCTGAGAGTAAGGTACAGTGTCTTGTTCTGCCTCGTGCTGGACGAACTCCCCCAGGTGTGACCCCTCTGACACCTGGCACCCTACAGCTGCCCCCATAGCCCCTCGGCTCAGCCACCCCCACTTGCCCAGACACCTCCTCCTCAGGACTCTTTAAAATAAAAAATTGTGGTGGCTGGGGAGGCTGGAACTCGGCTCGCCCCGGGCCCAGCTGACTATGGGGCCCCCAGGAGGGCAGATGGGTTTTGGGAGTGGGGCCCATCACCTCTGGGGGTCCCGGAAGCAGCCGGATGAGACTCGCCCATCACACTAGCCACCATTTTCGCTGTCCGGATGCTGGGAAACTGCCTCACGACCAGATTGACAGAGCAAAACCAGTTCGAGCCCAGGTTGCGGCTTGCCGCGGCCGCATGGTCCACTAAAATAGTGGAAACAGTGATGTCTTTTAATGCACTGCATTCCACAAAGAGCAGGAAATTTTGGCGGGAGGGAGAGATAAAGAAGAGAGAAATGACATACAGAACCCGCCAAGTAGTTGAGGTGTGGGAGGGGGGGAGGGAGGTGGGAACATTGGTGATGGGAGATGGGTTTGGGTGGAGGGATGGGTGTTGGAACACTGTGGAACCAAAACTCTACATGTGCATCTTTCAATTGTATGTCTAGAATGGTGTAATAATATATGGCGGGGGGGGGGGAAATAATAAAATAAAATAAAATAAAAAAAATAAATAAATAAAAAAATTGTGGTAGGGTTTGTTTGGGGGGCCACACCTGCTGGTGCACAGGACGTAACTCCTGACTCTGTGCTCAGGGCTCCCTCTTGGTGGGGCTCAAACCCAGTTTGGCAGAAGCAAGGCAACCCCTCTACTCACTGTCCAATCTCTTCTGGCCCTGGGATGTTTTTCATTCTTTCTCCATGTCTTTGCTTTGATCAGAAATCTGATTCAAGGGAAGAACTTAACCCCCGCCCCAATCATTCTTGCCAGACAAGTTTCTGATGGAAGTTTCACTTTCTCATAGGAAAATCAGTCTTTGGGCAATATTCTTCTAACCTTGAGCCTCTTTTCTTTCTGGCCTACATCCTGTGCACACGTGTCTGGCCCAGGGCCTGTGGAGCACATGGTGTATGGCTGGTGCACATGGACAATGAGAACTGGGGAGTGTCCTGGACAGTGAGAACTGGGGCTGCTTCTGCCCAGTGGGCTGTGCCCTATGCACAGGGCAGATGTCATCCACAGAAAGCATTGATAGTGCTGAGAACAGTAAGAGTTAGCTGCTGTCATCTGAACGAGGATGAAAGTGGAGATATAGCCCTAGGTTTTCACCAGGATGAAATGAAGGAAATTCTGACTTACACTAATAGGACAGATGTCAGACTGCAGTAAGAGTGCTTTTGTTATAAAGGTTGTGAGTGGTGCGTAAGGTCCCATTCGGAACATTCAGTGAGGAGGTAGATCTCGTGTGTGTGTGTGTGAGTGAGTGGTGGTAGTGAGTGAGTAGTGAGTGAGTCAGTGAGTGAGTGAGCGAGTGAGTGGTCCGTGAGTGCGTGTGTGTGTAAGGGGTGACCCGCTCGTGTTGTCGGAGAGTGAGTCCTGAGAGCCTCTAGATGTGGCCCAAGGACAATATCAATGAAAAAAGGAAGAAGGAACAGCTACTTCTCCAGAGCAGAAGTACAACAGTCCACAGGCAATGACAAGATTCACCCGCTTTCCTGCACATCCTTGTCTCTTGGTCTACAGCCAGTTCCTGGAGCATTTCTGGGCCTGTATTCTCTGGGGAGTCTTAAGGGCAGGAGGGGGAGGTTGGAGAGTAGCCCAGAATGTGGACAGTCTAGAGGCCGGAGACAGTACGTGGGTCTATACCTGCAGGACCCACGGATCTTCCTCTCCAATGTCTTGCTCTGTTCCAGCCCCTTTGTCTCACTACCTTGTGCCTTAAATCCGAGGCAAAGAGCTCCTCCCACTAGTTTAAAGAGTAGGTCCAGGTTTTGCCCCCAGGACTACACGTAGCACATAATTTATTTCTGAATGAATGCATCAAGTGATGGTGACCAGGGAAATAAGCAAGGCTGTGAGTTTCTGAGCAGTTTCAGGCTACAGGCAGCATTTTTCGCCAGCAGGGTCTTTCCCTCATCATGCTTTGGTGTCTGGGCAGGGCTGCTGTCCCCACCTCTAAGCTTTTCTCCATTTCTCTTTCTGTCATAGATGTCGCCTTATGTCTTGGTCAAACTGTCCTTTAACTTAATGGCCCAATGGCTCCTTTGCGAGATTAACAATTCTCATGAACTTTATTCTAAGAAGACATTTCTGACCATATTTAGTAAATTAGCTCTGACGAGCAATATAAAATTATTTATTGAGTGTCTGCTTAGGACAGGCTTGAGCAGTGGTTGGGAAAATTTGAAATAATTGTGGTCTGTAGTGGTAGTGTTGGTGGGCTTGAGGTTAAATATTGAATATGTATAAGAAATTAACATGAATGTTATTGTTAAAATATTGAGAAGCCCACTATGTTTAATAAGTTCAATAAGTGAAATCGATAACACAGATGGTCCAATTTGCACGCAACAACTCAGTAAAAAGGTCATGACTTTAGCAATACCAGACTGAGATATGTGTTGCAATAAGCAATAGTAATTATTGCCTGCTAAGGGAGCAGGCATGGGGATGGGGTGGGTGGGAATTGAGAGTCTTTGGTAGAAGTGAGGGCACATTGGTAGTGGGACTGGTGTTGAAATATTAAATAGATGAAGCATCTGTACTGTGAGCAACTTTGTAAATCACAGTGTTTAAATAAAGCTTTTTAAACAAAAAAAACTATTAGCTTTTCACCATTTGTAGCTCAGGCTCCCACTAGGAGCCTTGTTCTTTCTGCCCCCTGCTGGCTTGAGCTCAGGTCTCTGTTCTGCATCGCGGCCTCCCTCCCTCCTTCCCGCACATCTCTGCCTCCAAATCCACGTCCAGTTTCCTGGACCATTGCTGGCCCTGCCTTCTCTGGGGACTCAGAGAAACTATGTTGATCGAAAAGACCTGAGAGGGAGGGGGATCAGGAGTGGAGCCAAGTCTTGACTCGTGGTGGAACGGTCTGTAGTGACTTGGCCAGAGCTGTCCCGCTGATAATTTACCCAGCTTTTCTTGGAGGCACAAACTGGACCGGCCCTGGAACTTCTCCGCTCCGTGGATGTCTGTCTGGGGTTTGTTACTTTCATCGTGCTTTCAGCTGTGGGTTTTCCAGGAAGATATTTGGCCTGGTTGATGCCCCAGATTCTACTCACTGCAATCACGGCTATTAAAAAATTAAATTAAATATACAGATTTATGTAATATATATGTGTGTATATATACACACGCATATATACTGCATAAAACTGTGCCTTAATGCAGTTTACTTTTTATCTTAAGAGTAGGATTGAATTTCTATATATCTGCCTGTAGGAGACATTCGTTGAATGTGTTTCCTTACCATGCAAGTGTACCCACCTACAGGAAGTCCCTTCCATAGATATCTAGGGGTAAAGCAGAACCCCAAGTGTCGTAGGTTGATCTCAGTCTTCCTCACAGTGTGGGTTCAAGTGCATCACCTTGCTTCCATCAGTCAGGCACCCTCACATGAGATGATAAGAAGTGGGGCAGTGGGGCCAGGGACATAGCTCAGGGGCAGAACACATGCCTGGCACTGCCAGGCCCCAGGCCTAGTCCCTGGCACTGCAAGTCCTCTTAGCACCTAGCTAGGTGTAATCCCCTGACATCTGCCTTGTGGCCCCCAAACAAAAACAAAGCGGAGCAGTGTAAAAATCTCGGCACCATCCAGTCCCCGGAGGGAGGACCTGGTGTTGAGGCCCAGTGAGTATCACGTAAGATGTGTAGGAGCTCCTGGTTTGAAGTGCAGAAAAAAAAACCTGCATTTCCAGCAATACCACTCCTGGGAATATACCCTGGGATTCAAAAACACACAGCAAAAACACCATCTGCATTTCTATATCCATAGCAGTGCTATTCACAGTAGCCAGAATCTGCAAATAACATGAGTGCCCAAGAACAGAAGACTGGATTAAGAAACTATGGTACATCTACACAATGGAGATACTATGCAGCATGATAATATTATCATGCTGAGTGAAATTAGAAGGAAAAGGACAGATATATACATATATATATAATAACTGCATCCATTTGTGGGATCTAGAAACATATTATGAGATTAATATCCAAGGCCAGGCAAAACAGGGCCCAGGAGGACCTGTCAAGGGTTGGAATCTACCACAAGTATGTGGGGGCAGAGGTTAGGTAAGATAGAGAAGGGATCAGTCTGCCAATATTAGCTGGAAATAGTAATCCTAAACTAGAAGTGGGTATTGAAAGTAGATAAAGGGACATGCATGATGGTCTCTCCGTGTATTGCAAACCACAGTGCACAAAAAAAAAAAAGGAGAGAGGGGGGAGCAGGCAGGGGGCTGGGATAGTGGAGGGAAACTGGGGACATTGGTGGTGGGAAATGTGCACTGGTGGAGCGATGGGTGCTGCAACATTGTATGACTGAAACCCAATCATGAACAGTTTTGCAATGGTCTATCTCACCACGGTGATGTAATAATTTTTAAGTGGGTTTCAGGGGCCGGAGCGATAACATAGCAGGGTGTTTGCCTTTTGCATGCAGCTGACTTGACATCAGCCAGACTAATTCCTGAGTGCAGAGCCAGGAGTAACCCCGAGCATTGCCGGGTGTGACCCCCTATAAAAAAAAGTGGATTTTAATCATGAAAAACTTTTCAACTGTTTATCTTATGGTGATTTCATTTAAAATTAAATTTTTAAGAGGGTGTAAAGGCAGAGGCCTCCCAGCTCATTTGGTTTACGGCCTCCACGATCAGAAACTAAATCACTCTGCGCTCCCGGAAATCAACCTTATCACAAAGCTCCTGACCCCCCATTCCACTGCTGCCCCTCAGTCTCTAGGACCCCTGGGGTGCAGAGTCAACTGTTTTGAGGAACCTTTCCAGCACTTACACAGTTCAGCAGTTCGGAGTATCCTACCAGTTAACGCCTGTTAATAGGTCACTTTGTGGCATCTAAGAAAGTGCCTTTTTTCCTTATTTCCTTACATCATCATTCCTTTTGGTGCTTCTGGTCATCTCTCAGGGGTCATCTTCTTTCCTGGACTGTATGCTTCAGAAGGTCCCTTGGTGCACAATTCTAAATACGAAACTTTTTGTTTGTTTTGTTTTTGAGGGACCATATCTGGCAGTGCTCAGAGTTTATTCCCTGAAATCATGGATTACTCCTGGTAAGACTTGAGTGACCATATGGGGAGCTGGAAAATCCCACCCATACAGGCCACATGCAAGGCAAGCATCTTACCTGCTCCAGCCTACTAAAGAGTATTTTATCTGAAAATGACTTAATTTCACTCTCATGTTGAAAGATACTTTTTGCTGGTACATAACTTAATGTTGAAAAGCTATTCTTTTCTACATTTTAAGTATTTTGGGTGCTTCCCGGCCTTAATTTTGCTAAGGATAAATCAAGTGCCTCATTATTTCTTTATTGGTGAATATATCCATTCTTCAGCTCCTTTCAATTAAGACCTGAACATCAAACTGATTGGAAAGTTCTAGAATGCATTAGGCATATATTGCCCACTTTCCAAAAAAGCCATCATAATGTCTAACTCCACATCCTGAGGAGTTTAGGAAGCTGAAAAACATACTCAATGCTTATTGACTCTAATTCCATTATCTCTTCATCCTGATTGCCTCACATTTCAGTTCTCGTTTGCCCCAGCCATCTAAATTTCTAGATACTCTCAGAAATCGTGATCCTGCTGCCAATGTGCTACTAAACTGCAATGTCTCCATCTAACCCTCCCCCACCCATCAGTCTACATTCACATCAGTCTACAAAAGTTCCATTAACTCAACCTGAGTTCAGTGAGCTGAGCCTGCTCACGTCATATCACATCAGCATATGTGGGATCAAACAGCCACAAGCCACAGAAGATTACCAAAGGCATCATGCTTAATGAAGAAGTCCCTAGGAAAATTTTCATTAATGTCAGGAATGAGATAAGAAAGAAGCCACCCTGATTTTCTTTGTTCTGGAAGCTAGTGGCCTTTGAATTAGGTTGAAATAGACAGTAAGTTTTTATTACTTTTAAAAAATATTAAGCCAATGTTTGTGGACCCAAGGAATCAATGAAAAGGCTAAGAGATAGGAAATTTAGTAAGATCTCTGAGACATGAAAGCATGGAGCTAGAACCCGCATATTCAAGCTGCAATCGGAAGAAAGGGAAGAAATTATCTCAGTGCTTTGATTTGGAAAGGTTAAAAGAAAGGAATTTATACGAAGAACCATACAGAATCTATAAAGAACATGGTAAAACACCATGAGAGAACAAAGATGAAAATTTAGGACAATGGAACGTCGTTCCCACAGTTTGAGAGGAGAATCCAACATGGTCAGAATACCAGTTCTCCAAAAGTTAGTCTGAAATGGGCTGTTTGGAATTTTGGTTTTTTGTTTTAAACTGAGCAAGCTGGTTCTAAAAACCACTAACAGAAGATTAATGAGAAAGGACACCAACTGTACTGAATAAAAAAATATATTTTATAATTAGTAATGAAAATAATGAGCTATCGGCACGTGAGTGAATCAGTAATTCCGAGGAACAGATTAGAAAGCCTGGACACAGACCCAAATTTAATTACACAGCAATTAAACATAGGTCTGATTTCAAAACTGGAGGGAAAAAAGTATTCAGTAAATAGTGTTGGGACAGTTGAATAGCCATCTAAAAATAAGGTTTTGGATCATAACTTCATAGATCGTATCAAAATGATTTCCAGGATCAAAGAAGTTACATAAAAATGTGAAGCCACAAATTACCAGAAGATAAAAGAGAAAAATCCATTTTGCTGGAGGAAAAAATCATATCACCATAAAAAAATCAAAAGACCAAAGACAGATGGAGGAAATTTTTGGCCGGTCACCTCACAGACAAGAGGCTAATTTCCTTAACATAAAAAAAAGCTTCAGTGTTCCAGAGAAATGGGTGAACCTATGAATAAACAGTCCAGGGAGGGAGAAAAAAGAAGTTTGGGGCCGGTGAGATAGTGCAGGAGTGAAAGCTCTCACCTGCCTGTGGTAGCAGGGGTGGAGACCTGGTTCTAATCCCTGACACAACATATGGTCCCAGAGCACCACCAGGGGCTACTCTTGAGCACAGAGTCCCTTGGAAGAGCACACTGGGTATAGCCCCCCCCCCACCCACCCACCCTCATACACATTCTCATACACAAAGAAAAGACAAAGAAAGAGGTCTACGATGAGAAAAGTGGGTATGATGATAATATGGTTCTTTCCATGACATAGTAGCACTTGACAAGGATGAGGGCAGACAGGTGTTCACACCAAGCTGTGGTGGGTGAGCAGAGTGTGTGTTTCCACCATAGCACCAGTGGGCACTGGATTCACACCAAGCTGTGGTGGGTGAGCAGAGTGTGTATTTCCACCATAGCACCAGTGTGCTGTGGATTCACACCAAGCTGTGGTGGGTGATCAGAGTGTGTTCCACCATAGCACCAGTGCACAGTGGATTCACACCAAGCTGTGGTGGGTGAGCAGAGTGTGTGTTCACCATAGCACCAGTGCTCTGTGGTTCACCAAGCTGTGGTGGGTGATCAGAGTGTGTTTCCACCATAGCACCAGTGCACTGGGTTCACAAGTGTGTTGGGTGAGCAGAGTGTGTTTCCACCATAGCACCAGTGGGCAGTGGATTCCACCAAGCTGTGTTGGGTGAGCAGAGTGTGTTTCCACCATAGCACCAGTGGGCAGTGGATTCACACCAAGCTGTGGTGGGTGAGCAGAGTATGTTTCCACCATAGCATCAGTGCGCAGTGGATTCACCCAAGCTGTGGTGGGTGATCAGAGGTGTGTTTCCACCATAGCACCAGTGCACAGTGGATTCACACCAAGCTGTGGTGGGTGAGCAGAGTGTGTTTCCACCATAGCACCAGTGCGCAGTGGATTCACACGAAGCTGTGGTGGGTGATCAGAGTGTGTTTCCACCATAGCACCAGTGGACAGTGGATTCACCCAAGCTGTGGTGGGTGATCAGGTGTGTTTCCACCATAGCACCAGTGGACAGTGGATTCACATCAAGCTGTGGTGGGTGGCAGAGTGTGTTTCCACCATAGCACCAGTGGGCAGTTGATTCATACCAAGCTGTGGTGGGTGATCAGAGTGTGTTTCCACCATAGCACCAGTGCAGAGTGGATTCACACCAAGCTGTGGTGGGTGATCAGAGTGTGTGTTTCCATCATAGCACCAGTGTGCTGTGGATTCACACCAAGCTGTGGTGGGTGAGCAGAGTGTGTGTTTCCACCATAGCACCAGTGGACAGTGGAATAAAAGCATTGGCAGGGGTGGAGAGTTGGGCAACACCAGATGTGCTCAGGGCTTATTCCTGGCTCTGTGCTCAAGAATTACTCTTGCAGCTGCTTGGGGACCATGTGTGCTGCCAGGGATCTCACAGGAGCTGACCACATGCAAGAAAGCACCTTAATTCTTGACCTTAAAACCCTTTTCTTTGGGCCGGGCGATAGCCCAGGGGGTAGGGTGTTTGCCTTGCCGCGGCCGGCCTGTGCCGGCCTGGGTTCGATCCCCGGCGTCCCATATGGGTCCCCGAGCACCGCCAGGAGTAATTCCTGAGTGCAGAGCCAGGAGTAACCCCCTGAGCATTGCCGGGTGTGACCCAAAAGCAAAAAAAAAAAAAACCCTTTTCTTTTAAACCCAGCAGCTTCATTCCCAGAAATGTGTTTCTTAGCCATATTATATATGTGTGGCATGGTCTAGGGACTGTCTCAAGAACATTCTTTGTAATAGAAAAATATTAGGAGTTACTGAAAAATTCATTTTACTGTAGGTGGATAGTTCCATAAATTATGGTACGTGTCCACCACAGATCATGAGGCAGCCACAGAGAGAGAAGGAATGAGTTGCTTAACGAGGAAGTGACTCCCAGATACATTGTTTGCGTTAGGTTTCTTGGCCACACCCGGCTATGCTCAGGGATCATTCCCGGCAGGCTCGGGGCACCATATGGGGAGTTGAGGATCGAATCTGACTCAGTCACAAACAAGGCAATTTACGCACCCATTGAACTATCACTCTGACCCCGGATGAGTCTTGAGTTCACTGTCACTGTATCACTGTCTCTCCGTTCATCATCAATTTGCTCGAGCGGGCACCAGTAACATCTCCATATATCCTGTCTCATGCAAGTAGAGCCCAAGGGCACCTGCTTGCTCCAGGAACATAAAGAGCCTCAAACCATTCCATCAAGTCATGGGAATTAGATCTATAATTGTTACTGGTATCTGGCATATCAAATACAACACAGGTAGCTTGCCAGGCTCTGCCGTGCGGGTGGCATACTCTTGATGAGTTCTTGAGTTAGCTTAAAAAAATATAGAAGAAAACAGTGTTTAGTCAGTGACAGCCAGGGAAAGTGCAGGCACCCATGTCTATACAGATGCCCACTGGATAGTGTATGAAATGATGAGTGTTATTATTTCCCAAAAAAGGATACAGAGGTCAGGTAACTTTCCAAGATACCATGATTAGCAAAGAGCACAGAAATCACAGACCAGGAAATCTGACTGCTACGTTCCTATTCTCTTTCCCGGTCTATATGTCTGTGTGAGATGTGTGTTTGTGTGAGGTGCATGTGTGTGCGCGCACACGCATGCGCCACCACATCTGGCAATGCTCAAGGCTTCCTCCTCACTCTGCACTGAAGAATCACTTCCAGTGCTCAGGGGACCCTATGGGATGCTGGGGATCAAAACCAGGCTGGCCATGTGCAAGTACCCTGACTGCTGTACTGTCTCTCTGGACTGGAGAAGGTATTTATGTTTAAAGCTAGATTTATTTGGAGAGAATGCAAAGACTTGGTAACATTTCAGATAGCACAGAACTAATGGTGAATAGAAGCTGAAATCATTTCAGCTCCTGGTCAGTTCTTGCCTGGTGTTCCCCACTTCCGTCCTTCATGCCATCTCTGTTTGGGGATGAAGGCACACCAGGGTACTCAGGGCTTGCTCCTGAGTAAGGAGTCATCCCTGGAGGACTTGGGTTCCCATATGGGATGCCAGGGATTGAACCTGGGTCGGCGGTGTGTAAGGCAAGTGCCCTACCCACTGCACTATCACTCCAGCCCCATCCTGCCCCATTCATGAGTAATTTTTTTAAGTTTCTGTGATTCTTTTCTGGTGGGCATACTGGTGGGAGGGGGAGAGTTGGGCCACACCCAATGATGTTCAGATGCTGCCCTTGACTCTGTGCTCAGGATGATCCTGTAAAACTCTGTAAAACCATTGGCCCTCTATTTCTTGATTTTCCAATCTTGGTTTAATCCATAAGTTCAGGTAAAATGTTAAACACCAATCAATGACAATAAACAGTGCTTGCATGTATCATAGATAAACCATAGGACAAGAGCCAGAAGATTATCTGTCTGTGTACCTTTATACCTATGTATCTACACACACACACACACACACACACACAGAGTTTGTTTATCATGGAGACTAATCATGGGGAATACCAAACTGCAAGGACTGGTAAGCAAGCTTGGCATCTCTGGGGTAAGCAATTAGAATGACCAGGTCTCATCTGTCTCATGAGCCAAAGCTAAAATCTCTGAACTGAGAAAAAGGCCAAGTCGCTCTGTTATAAGTCTTCCAGCTGAGGCCAAAGAGGGAGAACAAGAACCTGGGGGCTTGCCTTGCACGTGACCTACCCAGATTCTGTCTCTGGCACCACATACAGTTCCCTGTACCCTGCCGAGAGTGATCCCTGTGTCTTCAGCCATACCACCCTGAACATGGCCAGTCTCATCTGATCTTGAAAGACGGGCAGGTCACGCCTGGTTAGTCCTAGAGGGGAGTGATCTCTTAGCACAGAACCAGGCATAAGCCCTGGAAACCACTGGGTATGTCCCAACCCCCTCTGCAAATAAACTAATGAAAGAAAGAAGAAGCGTTCCATAAGTATTGTAACTCTTCCTCGACAACGACCAGGTGATCATGCCCACTGCCACCTTCTACTACCATCCCACAGGCGTCCCTGATCGTACTTGTTTTGTCTGGTGAGGTGACCTTCCTTCTGAAGGAGGGTCAGGGGAGCACCAAAAGGCGCCCTGGGGATTCCCCCGTAAGTCACAGATACACCTGCTTCTCCCATTGCGTAGAACCAACCCCCTTTCCTTTGCTTAGTCAAAGCCAGTCATTCTCGGGCAAGCTTCTCCTGTTCTCACAGAGGCCCCAGAAGGCCCAGTAGCAGAGTACCGTAACACGTTGCTGGGATCTGTGCGAGTTTTCCATGCTGGGGAGCGGCATCCCCAACCAGTGTTTGTCAGACTCCAAACAAGTAGCTCAGTCTCTCTGCAGAGTCCCCAAGAGCTGCTGGCCTGGCATTTAACTGGAAACTCCAGTAGGGATGAACCTGCCTCTGAGCTCAGGCTCTGGCCAGCATTTACCTGCTCGAGGCTGGATAACAGAGCCCCACCTCCAAAGTGGCTGCAGGGTCCACGCAGTTCCTTCTCCACAGGGTGGAGCCAGCAGACTGACTTCTTCAAAGCAGTAGGAGGGGCCCTGCTCAGTCTTCATGTCTGGCTTTTCTTTGGGTGTCTGAAGGAAGAAGCCAGGGCTTCGGCCATGCAAGGCCAGAGCTCCACTACTCAGCCTCCTCTTCAGCTTCTCTATGGACTCAAGCACGGTCATGAATGAAAGGGTCACTGTGACCTCTGATGCTGCCCTGTCAGAGCGCCCTGTCACCATCTTGGCCCAGTTCTCTTGGTGAGGACCCAGGTCCGGGTCCTGAGGGAATCTCAGGGAGACCAAGATTACACTCCGGCCACCGGGCTCTGAGGGCAGCCCTTAGGCGACGTCCCTAGTTCCTTGGCTGTGTAAACACGCCTCATCTCCAGGTTAACGGCTTGTCTGAATTAGAATTTCTCCTCCGTGACCCCGAGGCCACTCAGGGGAAGATGTTCCTAGGTGAGTGTGAACTAAACTGATCATTTTTTAATCTCAATTTTATTATTATGTTGGATAGCTAAATTAAGAAGATGTTAGGTTAATCGTGTTTAATTTTTCAAAGGTGAAAAAATGTTCCTAATATCAAAATCAAATGGATTCCTTTGTAACACTCTCTCTGGAAGGGCATTTGCCCTGAATGTGGCCAACCCAGGTTTAGTCCCCAGTAGAATTAGCCCAAACATCACCAAGAGTGATTCCTGAGTGCAGAGCTAGTAATAACCCCTAAGTATTTCCAGGTGTGGCCCCAAAGCAAAAATATAAATAAATAAAACCACACCTGCCAAAAATTAGATACATTGATTATTAGTAAAGATTTAACTGGGCTTGGTGGAAACATATATTTAAAGCAAACCTTGTGAACTCACCATGAAACAAACAAAAACACCACTGGCTGCTTCTTCAAAGATGCAAGTCACCAATTACTTTCAAAACTGGGAAGTAAAGAGAAGACACAAAGTCTAAATTTTGCCTTCCCTTAGGAATGCTATCTCTGAGTAACCAAATGGTTGGTGAAGGAAAATTTATCTTTACACAAGTTTTCCAGCATATAAATGCAGAAGAAATGTTGGACACCCGACCCGCATCTCGGCGACCTCTAATGAATTTCACAGAGCAGTGAAGGATGGCCACTGTGTCCTGAAAACCAAGACAGCTAGCCTGGGGTTGTGCCTCGGTGCAAGGTTCCAACACAACCCACAAAATGTTCCTGACAAATGAAAACCAGACTCTGGTCATCTGCTAGATCTACTTAAGAATTTCCAGGACAAATGAGAGAGAGACTTGCAGGCTGGAAAAACGTCATGAAGATGCCACCAACAGACTCTGAGAAATGCTTTAGCAAAAAATATTCCTTCAATCAATCAGTCAAAAGAAAAGGGGTGATAGAGTGGGAGGGGTAGGAACTAGAGATCGGAAAGCTCAAAGATAGGTCAACTAGTTGGGCTGTGTGACTTACTAGATCCTGATTCTCGCAAAACAGGCTATGACAAGTTTTAAGAATGAGGTAATTGGAGAAATACAGTCATTGGTTTGGTATCCAGAGTTCATCATTTTTAGCTGTGAAAAGGGACTGTGGTTTTCTTTTATTTAAAAAAAAAGTTATTTTCTCTTAGAAGCACATGCTGGAAAATATATAGTTATCTGGCATGCTTCAATGTAGTCGTGGAGGAAGGTGGTGAATGAGTTCATGCATTGATGAAGCAAGACGAAAGGTAGCTGATGGATACAAAGGGGTCAGTTTCTTCCAGCTTTTCCCAATGTGTGAACCACCTTGTAATATATATATATATATATATATATATATATATATATATATATATATATATATATATATTGCAGGCAACATTCACCCAGGTGATCAAAATATCCTTGGCTTATTACTTTTGAGTCTTTAAATTTTCTCACATAAAAAGAATTGAAATAAAATATGTCTGGATAAGGGTTTACTTTGAAGTAATAAGGCAATGAAGGGGGAAAAAAAGAAAGAAAAATAGTGATGGATTTGAAGTCATCAGATCTGAATTACTATGCCTCAAAATCTATCATAAAATAAAGAAAACTGACAAAATGGCTTTGTTACTCACTGTAAGTACTCTAAGTAATTATTTTATCATTTCACAAACAAAACACCAAACTTCTCACAGGATGTAGTCAAGATGATATACAGTTTTTTATCTTTTCTATTTTTATATAAAACATACAAAATAAAAATAAACATTTCAGGAAAATAAACATTTCTGTTACTGGATTTGTATTGATAGGGTCCAATGGAAATGTTACTGGCGCCTGCTCGAGCAAATCGATGAATAACGGGATTCAAGTGATCAAGTGATTTTTTATATGGCACATTTGGTTTTTTTTTAATTATACCACTGTGAGATATGCAATTACAAAGATGTTCATATTTGTGTTTCAGCCATACAGTGCTCCAGCATATATAGATAATTGATTGGAGGAAAAAAATAACCCACAAGCGTGACTTTAAGTGGTCAATTTCTCCAGTATTCCAAAGAGGCAAACTGTGTTTCCTTCTGCTGCCCAAGTTATTGGAGGCATCGACTTATCCATTCTGTACTTTTTTTTTTTGCTTTTTGGGTCACACCTGTTGACACTCAGGGGTTACACCTGGCTGTGCTCGCTGGACCATATGGGATGCTGGGGATCAAACCTGGGTTGGAGGCAAATGCCCTCCTGTGCTATAGCTCCGGCTCCCATCCTGCATTTTCTAGAAGACTAGTTGCCAACATGTGTCAAGAGTCTCAAACATATCCTAAGGAAATATTCGTAAATGCCAGGAGATATTTTTTGTTCCTTATTCTTCATCACCACATTATTCTTAAATACGAAGACTCTTGTTCACCTCAACCAGTGACCAAGACGCCAGGAATGGTGACCATCTCATAATCTTAGAGAATGGTGTAAGTCAGCACCCGTGTAGTTCATCAGTAACTGTGACTGAAGCAGAGACTCCTAGCAGAGGGAGAAATCCCTACTATGAGATAAATGGGGAAACAAAGGGTTGCTGGGAGTAGGGAGAGACGGCACCAGCTGCTGTGTCACCGTTTGCTGTAGGGTCACTGTTGCATGCCATCCGTCAGCTTTGCTTGGAGGACCTGTTGCTACAGTATGAAGACCCAGCTCAGCAGTGACACTGCGAAGACTGAAAACTACCCTTTGCTTCCTTCCACACAAAAAACTGCGGTGCCTCCTTTACTAAGAAAGCAGCAGCACCAGTCTTGTGGGTTCAGGGAAACAGCTCGAAGGGCTGGAATACAAACTTGGCATGGAGGAACCCTGGGTTCAGGGCCCAGTAACCACATGGTTCCCAGCACCACTGGGAGCAGCCCCTGAACACCTCCAGGCGTGACCCTAAGACAAAGAGTAACAACAAAACCACGGTTAGGAGGGATAGTTGCTGGAGCTCTGCACGTTGTTTCAGACAGATGGTGTCATTTCAGACAGATGTGGTCCACCATCACCCAAAAAGTGAGAGAAGGGGGCTTCTTACACAGGCTCCGGCCGCATGGGAGGAAACCCAGATCCCAGAGTTCTCTCATGACAGGGACACGATGCAGGTTTGACATGGCCACGTGCAATGCTCTGAAGGAGACCAGGTCTACCGAGCGGGTGTTGGTTCCCAACATTCAAATAACTTGTGAGTGTCTGCAACGCTCTGTGTCTAGTCCAGGAACTGAGTCAGGTATCTTCCCTCTGGGCTCACACACAGCCTGGGTGGCCAGCACCAGCCCTTAAGGACACTGGCACACACGAATCTGGACGTGAACGGCTGGCATATCATTTGCCCTTTCTGATTCCTGGCATTCTCAGCACCTGTCTTCTGGCTTGGCGTATGCCCCTCTTGTTTACTCTGGTGGGAATAAGCTTTACCCCTGTCTAAGGCTTCCATCCTTCCAGGTGCTGTGCCACAGATGGTTTTCTCTTAAGCTTCATCAGACACTTTGGATGTGCTCATGTGGCATTTCTAGTTTTCCTCAGCTCTGCGAGCCAAGAATGAACAAGTTGTTCTGCTGATAGTCTTATGTAGGTTTTCAACCCTCCCGGTGGCTGTTGTGTTCAAGATGAGCAATCGTTAATTACACCTTTAGATGAAGATGGCTTGTGGCAGGCTTGGAGATCTTCACATTTTATGGATTCTTAGAGCAAATGACCTCGGGGTGCACTGAGAGAGGCAGTTAGTTGAAAGTTCCAACTGCCTGTCCTTTGGCTTTTCTAAGCCTGCTGATGTGCTTGGAGCAGCTAGTGGCTGTTATCAAACCAAGTGGACTGTTCACACCAGTGTACTGTATTCTCAACTGATTTAGAGACTTCTTTCTCAGTCTGTGTGGTGAAAATTGGGAAATAGAAACAAAGTGAAGTGGCTGAACATCCCAGAGGAACTTCGCTCAGAACTCAGGGCCCGACTGCGCTGCACATTTACATGCGCTGTGATGGCTGTTTCACACTGATGGAGTATCTACAGGTGAACCAGATGGGGGCAGAGGTAGGTTTCCTGTGGGAGAAATTCCCACTATTATGGGGCTTTGGGAAGGAGAAAATGCCCACAGATGGGACTTGGATCTGATGCTTTACGTAAAACTCAACTGTTTCTCGGGAATGGTAACAAGGTCATTTAACTCCCAATGGAGTTAAATGAGAGGGATTAGAGGGGCCTGGAGCAATTGCTCAGTGTATAGAGTCCCACCTAGTTCTTTCCGAGGGTTTGTTGTGTGGAACATTGCTGTTTGAGGTTTTAATAGATGAACCATTTAATTCTCACAATAACCCTAGGAAATGGCTGTTACCCGTATTTCACCAAATAGAAAATTAACCCAGAGATAAAGTACAACTTTCCTCAACGATCAAACACCCCAGTAGACTGTGCTTTTTTCCTTAACTGTGAGGTGATTATTGAACAAAGATAGTCACCAAGACAAAAGTGGCATTTTTTACATATTTTATTATACCATAATAAAATATGATCCAAATATGATCATAAGATGTTCATATTTGGAGTTTCGGTCATACAATGTTCCAACACCCATCCCTTCACCAGTGCACATTTCCCACCACCAATGTCCCCGATTCCCTCCCCTCCACCAGCCTGCCTCTGTGGCAGGTTCTAAATTCTTTCTCTTTCTCTCTCTCTCTCTTTTCCTTCCCTTCCACATTGTGGATTACAATACATACATTAAGAGGTTGTCATGTGTATCTTTTTGTCTGTATTTAATGCTCAGTTCTAGGTTGGTATCAGCACTTTCAACAATTATTATTAGCACACTGTTCCATTCTCTGTCTTACCTAGCCTCTGACTCCCACACATTTGTGATAATTTCCACCTTTGACAAGACCTCCTGTTCCATGCTTCGCCTGACCTTGGATTTTGATATCATAATATGTTATGTACATATATATACTTATGTCATGCAAATAAATGCAGTCATTCTATATCTGTCTCTCTCTTTCTGGCTAATTTCACTCAACATGGTCCTCTCCATGTCCATCCATTTATAGGCAAATTTCAGAACTTCATTTTTTTTCTGACAGCTGCATAGTATTTCGTTGTATAGATGTACCAAAGTTTCTTTAACCAGTCATCGATTCTCGGACACTCTGGTTGTTTCCAGATTCTGGCTATTGTGAATAATGCTGCTATGAACATAAAAGTAGGGATGGTATTTCTGCTGCGTGTTTTTGGCTTCCCAGGGTATGTTCCCAGGAGTGGTATGGCTGGGTCAAATGGGAGCTCAATGTCTAGTCTTTGGAGGAATGTCCATATTGTTTTCCAGAAAGACTGTACTAGTCGACATTCCCACCAACAATGAATGAGAATCCAAAAGTGGCATTTTTAATGCCACGAAGAATAAGTGAGAGAATAAGCGTGTGTGCGTGTGAAGCAGAATGAAGGTGTAGTTTCAGTAGAGATCAAAGCTGATCACACCCTGTTGCCTGGGTGAGTGAATCAGTTTTCATCCTGGTGTCTGCAAACTAGAGCCACTGCACCGCAAGTGTCTACTCTAGCCCTAACTCACTCGCTTGCTGACTGATTGTGGACGTGATATTGAATGTCTGATATAGCACCTCTAAAATGCATTCTGGGGATAGAAAAATGGTCTGCTCAGGGGCCAGGAGGTGTACACAGGGCATGTGTAAGGACCTGAGCCTGATCCCTGGCACCGCAGGGCTCCCCTGGCATTACTAGCTGGAGCCCTGATGACCCTCTGGAACCACTGCACCCAGCTCTGAGCTGTCTGGCCCAGTTGGCTGAGTGATACCAGAAGTGGCCCTAGGGCTCCCTGAATTGGGGGACTCCCTGAGAAACAGTGAAGGGCATCTGTTGTAGCCCTCACTAGGGGGTGCTAGAGAGCAGTAGGAAGGAAGGCTGCCCCTTCACTCTCCTTGCAGACACTCCCATTTCCTTGCCTTTATGAAAGCACTAAAGTGCCTTCCAAAGTAAGCTTTCAATTCACCAGGCAGTTATACAGACACATCCCCTCCGTGGAAATTAGAGATTCTGTTTATTCTTGAGAACTGAATTTGGATGACATGGAGAAATAACCTCAAGGACATGTGAACCTGAGCCCAGAAATAAGTCTTTCAGTCCTTTTTGAGAAACATGCAACACTCAAATCCTCAGTCTGCTGTGCTAGCCTTCGCTGTGAACGTTTAACAGTGACGTCAGGTTTCCTGTTTCCAGTTCTGGCGCAGGTGACCTGTCCAGTTACTGTCATGGTCATTCCTCTGCCCAGAATAGAACTGAGCAGGGCACCAGGTGGCTATTTTGTGCCTCCTATCCCTTTGTGAGAATGAGTTATTTCCTCAGATGGTCAAAATAAAGATATATATATATATATATATATATATTTTCATGCACTTAAAACTTCTCCCTTACTTCTATGACAAAGACGATGAATTAGAAACCCTGCCAAGATTTGAGCTTTCTGTTGTCAAGCAAATGTATGAAACACAAGCTAATTTTGACGAAGGCGAAGCAACCACTGTGAGACAGACCGTTCCCTCAGCATTTGTAGGAACCATGTACTGTCTGGAGCTACGCTGACTGCGCTCTGCCTGTGCTATGTGCCAGGGACCAAGGGGAGACCTGGCAGAGTTGGTGGGGGAGTGTGGCACCTCCTCAGGGCTCCAGGCTCCTCAGGGCTTCAGGCCACCTGGAACTGTGTTACTCAGAATGCTATGGCAGGGACCACGGGACCAGAGGCTCAACCCAGTGACTCCGTTGCTGTTAACTTGTGCTAATCAAGCCCTACCATCTGTGAGCCACGAGTGGTACATGTCAGCACAATGTCAGCACAGAAATTATTGTCTCTGAGTGCTGAAGGCTTCAAATCGGAGGTGAAGGTGCTAGCCCTAGCTCCCCCTGAGGCTGTGAGGGAATGGGCGGTGCTCGGCGTCTCTCCTGGTCTGACTCTCTTCTCCCTTCTCATCCCATCCTCTTCCCTTCACTCTGGTATTCTCTCCTTCCCAGTCACCTCGCTGTTGCTCCACAAATGTTCTCATTTTAAATTTAGTTCTGTAAAGATCCTGTCTCCAAATGTAGCCACATAACGGCATAGCAGGGGTCAAAGCTTCCAACTTATGGATTTGGAAGAGGCTGTAGTTCAGCCCCTCACAAAGGTCTGTTTATGCCCAAGTTGGGGTAGGTGGTTTTACGAGAGGTACAACCCCATCCCCTCAAGGTTCAGTTCCTCCAAAAGCTTTCTGAGGCAAGGCCTGGGTAAAGAGTGTGTGGGGCTGCAGCCCTAGGCCAGGACAAGAATCACCTGTGACTGGTCTCTCTCCAAAACAATGCAGTGAAAGTCTCCTCTTAAGGCAGAGCTGCCCTATCTGTGTGAGTCCCTGTCAACTCACACAGATAAGGCAGATCATACCTCTCTGACAGGTCTACATGGGAGAACAATGGGAATCTCTTTAGTTGGCAATAGTTATATCAGTTATAGTTATATCAGTATATAGTATATCAGTATATAGTATATATATATATATATATATATATATATATATCAATAGTGGGTCAGTATCTTCCAGTGGAAGGAAATATAGAATCCAGCTAATATAGTGCTGTTTGCTTTGTGATATATAGTGGTTGCCCCAATGGCACGGGGATGAGGAGCCCAATATTTTAAGACATGTGCTCTCCTAGCTCCTAACTCTCTCTTCAGCCCCTTCTTTCTGCTTTTATGACAGTAGGAGCTATGTTTTTTTTTAATATTTTATTATACCACTGTGAAACATACAATTACAAAGGTGTTCATAATTGGTTCTTGGTAATATAGTATTCCAGCACCCATTCCTCCACCAGTGCCCCATTTCCACCACCAATGTACCCCACCCCTCCCGCCCACCCCCATGCTGCCTTAATAGCAGGTACCCCAGTTTCTCTTTCTCTCTCTGCCTCTCTCTCTGTCTCTGCATCTCTCAGTAGGAGCTATGTTTTAAACAATTTTATTATATCATCGTGAGATAGATATTTACAAAGCAATTCGATTGGTTTCAGTCATACAATGTTGCAGCACCCATTCCTCCACCAGTGCACATTTCCCACCACCAATGTTCCCAGTTCCTCCCCTACCCCACCCCACCTGCCTCTGACAGGTGCTTTTCTTCTCTCTCTCTCTCTCCCTCTCTTCCTCTCTCTCCTCTCTCCCTCTTTCTCTATTCTTTTGCACATTGTGGCTTGCAATAAATACAATACATACACATATCATGCATGTCCTTTTTTCTATTTTCAGTGTTCAGTTTTAACATAGCATTGCCACTTCCAACTATTATTGGCAGACTTATCTCTTTTCTATCTTATCTAACCTCTTCCCCCAAAACACTTGTGGTAGATTCCTACCCTTGACATGTCCTCCTGGTTTCTCATTTGCCTAGCCTTGGATTAGTCTCATAATATTTTTAGATCCCACAATTGAATGCAGTCATTCTATATCTGTCTTTTTTCCTTCTGACTAATTTCACTCATCATGATAATCTCTATGTCCATCCATTTGTAGGTATATTTCATGACTTCATTTTTCCTGACAGCTGCATAGTATTCGATTTTGTATATATACCATAGTTTCTTTATACAGTCTTCTATTCTTGGGCATTCGTGTTTTTCTAGATTCTGGCTATTGTGAATAGTGCTACAGTGAATATAGAAGTGCAGATGGTGTTTTGGCTGTGTCTTTTTGAATCCCCAGAGTATATTCCCTAGAGTGATAATGCTGGGTCAAATGGGAGCTTAATATTTAGTTTTTTGGAGGAATGTCCATATTGTTCTCCAAAAGGGCTGGACCAGTCAGTGCTCCCACCAACAGTAGATGAGAGTCCCTTTCTCCCCACACTCCATACCAGCATTGATTGTTCTTGCTCTTTTGGACATGTGCCAGTCTCTGTGGCATTAGATGATATCTCACTGTTGTTTTGATTTGCATCTCTCTGATAATTAATGATGAAGAGCATTATTTCATATGCCTCTTGGCCATTTGAATTTCTTCTTTGAGGAAATTTCTGTTCATTTCTTCTCCCCATTTTTAATGGGGTTGGATGATTTTACTTGTAAAGTTCTACCAGTGCCTTGTAAATATTTATATTAACCCCTTATCAGATGAGTATTGGGTAAATACACCTTCCCATTCCATGAGCTGTCTTTGTTTCTTGGTCACCATTTTTAAGGTGCAGAAGCTTTTCAGTTTCATGTAGTCCCATATGTTTATCCTTGCTTCCACTTGTTTTGTCAGTGGTGTTTCATCTTTGAAGATACCTTTAACTTCAATGTCTTGAAAGGTTTTGCCTATGTTTTCTTCTATGTACTTAATAGATTCAGATCTGATGTCGAGATCTTTAATCCATTTTGATCTGACTTTTGTGCATGGTGTTAGAAAGAGGTCTAAATTTATTTTTTGTATATAGTTGCCCAGTTTTCTCAGCACCACTTGAAGAGGCTTTCCTTGTTCCACTTAATATTTTTCTCTTTTACTGAAGATTAAGTGATCATATATTTGAGAGTATGTGTCAGGACAATCAAATCTATTCTATAGGTCTTCAGGTCTATCTTTATTCAAATACCATGCTGTTTTAGTTACTACTGCTTTGTAGTACAATTTGAAGTTGGGAAAGGTTATGCCTCCCGTCTTCTTTTTCCCAAGGATTGCTTTAGCTATCTGTGGGGGTTATTATTCCATACGAATTTCAGGAGTGTTTGGTCAATATCTTTGAAGAATATCATGAGTATCCTTATAGGGATCACATTGAATCTGATAAAGCTCTAGGGAGTATTACCATTTTGACAACGTTAATTTTCCCAATCCATGAGTAGGGAATGTGTTTCCGTTTCCTCACTTCTTTTATTTCTTCAAGCAGCATTTTGTAGTATTCTTTGTACAGATACTTTACATCCTTCGTTAAGCTGATTCCTAGGTATTTGATTTTCTGTGGCACAATTGTAAATGGGATTTTTATAATATCACTTTCTTCTCTTTTGTTATTTGCATATAGAAAATCCATAGACTTTTGAATATTGATTTTGTACCCTGCCACTCTGCTATACAAATCTATAGTTTCTAAGAGCTTTTTGTTTAGGGTTCTTTAGGTATAATATCATGTCATCTGCAAATAGCGATAACTGACTTCTTCTTTTCCTATCTGGGTGCCCTTATTGTCTTTTTCTTCCCTGATTACTTTGGCAAGTACTCCAATACTATATTGAATGGTGAATAGAATGGTGAGAGTGGGCAACCTTGTCGTGAATAAGAGCTGTTTTTAAATGAATAAATTTTTCTATGACATTATTGGTAACAAAAGAAACTGAAAATATGTTCTGAGTAGTTGAGTGAAAATAATTTGTATTTCTTTCAACAGACGGAACTCGGCTCTTTTTTATCTTATAATTTCACTTTTGACTATACTTGATGCTTCATCAGGAATAATATATAATAAAGGTAAGTGCCAGATTCTTGTACCCTGTGTTTTCTTCTCTGAAATTCTCCTTTATATTTTTCCTCAGTAACAGAGTATTTTTTCTTTGTAACTTCTTTATTTCTCTTCCAGTTCTCCCAGGAGTGATCTTACACACACACACACACACACACACACACACACACACACACACACACAGAGGGTAGAGGGTTAGTGTCCTTTCTTAATTCTTCTTTACCCATTCCCCTTTGTGTAGTCTGATATCAAAAAGCAAATGCACTTATGGGGTATACTAGAAAGAGGCCAGGCATGCCTGGGATATGATAAAAGCTCCAAAAAGACATGGAAAGATCTTAAGTTTATACCTCAGTCTGATATTTGTCACAGAAACAGCCTACAGCAGCAAGAATAACCCCACAAATAATTAACAACGCAATGACTAAAAGGAAACCCTGGAAATTTGGGAGTATCTAATTTCCAGAGTTACAACACTATTAAATTTAATATCCAGTTTTCTACCATAAAATACAAGGTGTACAAAGAAATAGCAAAACATAGTTTGTTCAAAGTGGGGAAACAACAATACAGAAAATACAGGTCTGCTCAACCAGCGGTTCCCAAACTATGTGGTCAACTTCCCCCCCATTTTAAGAAAAAAAATATTACTCAGAAACTGTCTCCAGTTGCACCTAAGTTTTCCACCACCCAGTTGGTCACATCAGTCCCCCTGTGGTTGTTATGCCACTGTACAAACCACTGTACTGGCCAGAGACTTTTAAACAGCTATTTCAAAGATGACGGTCAACTAATAAGCTCTACATGGAGAAGATCAAGCCAACATGGTATGAATAAAGTGAAAAGATGAATAGAATTAGAAAGCCTAAAATATACCCCCAAAAAAGAATGAAAAAAAAGTAGTAGCTAAAAAGTATAGAGATTAAAACAGAAATTTTCTCAAGAAGGATTCAAAAAACTTTCAGCAGGTTACAGAAAGGAATCAATGAGCTCGAATATAAAAACAATGAAAATAATTAAGTCTTAGGGATATGAATAAATGAATAAATAGAAAGAGAAAAAGAGAGAAAAGGAAGGAAGGAAGGAAGGAAGGAAGGAAGGAAGGAAGGAAGGAAGGAAGGAAGGAAGGAAGGAAGGAAGGAAGGAAGGAAGGAAGGAAGGAAGGAAGGAAGGAAGGAAGGAAGGAAGGAAGGAAGGAAGGAAGGAAGGAAGGAAGGAAGGAAGGAAGGAAGGAAGGAAGGAAGGAAGGAAGGAAGGAAGGAAGGAAGGAAGGAAGGAAGGAAGGAAGGAAGGGATTAGGTGGATGGGTGGATGGGTGAGTGAGTAGGGAGGGAGGGAGGGAGTGAAAGAGGGAGGGAGGGAGAAAGGGATAGATAGATGATAGATAGATATGGGGGGGAGTGGCCAGGGACTGGAGAGATAGCACAGCAGGTAGGGTGTTTGCTTTGCATGTGACTGACCTGGGTTCAATCCCACCATTCCATTTGGTTCCCCAAGCCCTGCTAAGACTTATTCCCTAATACAGAGCTAAAAATAAACTTTGACTACAATTGTGTTGAACACAGCTAGGTTTGACCCCAAAACAAACCAAGCAAAGTGGCCCGAGTGTAGGAACACCATCAAATAGAGCAACATATACATTATAGGGGAAATAGGAAATGAGCAAAGAAGAGGCAAAAAGAATATTTGGAAAAAATAATGACTGAAGACTGCCCGTAAGTCTGCTGAAAGACATGAACATGAACATCTAGGAAATGGAAAAACACCTCCAAATAAGATCAGTTCAAAAGTAGTTTTTAAATAGGCACCACATGGCACAGCCCAGTCTGGGGATCAAACTCAAGCCCTCCCACCGTGTTGGGCATGTGGTCTCTGTCTCCTGAGCCATCTCCCTGGCTCTGAGTCAGACTTTGGAAAGTCAAATACAAAGTGAATCCTGAAAACAGCAAGTGACGTGTGCAAGAATCCATAATAAAAAATATGGCAGATTTTCACTGTAAAAATTTTGGGGCCAGAAGGCTGAGGGCTGAAAAATTGTAAATGCTATAATGACAGACAGCGACAATGTCAGCTAAAGATCTTCTGTCTGTGGAAAATGGTTCCTCAGAGCTGAAATAAAACATTTCCAAGTTAAAAAAAAAAGCCGACGGTATTTACCCACACAAGACTTGCCCCTAGGAAATGTTCAGAGGAGTCGCAAGGTTTGCTGAAGGGAACTAAACGGTTTAGAAGCCATTGGAGAAATAGATTCCAAAAGAGATAACTACGGACAATTGGCTATCAAACCTGCTGCTATTTTCCTGATGAATTTTAACTCCATTTAAAATTTTCTATATGGTTTCCAACATTGCTCCAAGGGTTTGCTCTCATGTGCTGGGAGAGACCACGCTGGCCAGACTCGGAGTGGAGTTTTGGGCCCTGCCCTTTCCTCCACCTCCATGCCTGTTGCCCGGGAAGAGAGAGACCCACCACTCACAGCTAATCTGCAACCCCGAAGAGATCCAGACCCATCCACTTCAGACCAACAGCTGCGCTGCTCGATCGGCCGCACATGGAGCAACCCATGGAGCTGACCTCCGGTAAGGGGGCTCGCCAGCCCGTGGCAGAGTCCAACATTGCTCCAAGGGTTTGCTCTCATGTGCCGGGAGGGACCACGCGCGATATTCTTAGAGAATGCTGATTTTAGGATCCTTCCCAAGATCTTTCACATTTATACACTGTGTATACAGTTCTTGATAGGTTCTAACTGATACCTGTAAGCCTAGCAAGTGCCAGAGCAACCCACACCTCATGCGAGCAGTCGTTCTCAACATCCAGACTCCATAGTTCCTCAGAGTCCATCCAAGAGAAAGCCTGATCTTTTCCCTTTTAGTTTCATCAGTAAATGCTCGAGATGAGAGCCTTCTACTGAGACTATACCACCTACACGGCAGAACCTGGCAAGCTACCCGTGTTTTATTTATTTGTTATGCCAAAAACTAGTAACAATTATTGACCTCAGTTCCATGACCTGAATAATGGTTTGGGGTCTCCTCCTGTCCCTGGAGCAAGCAGATGCCCTTGGGTTACACTTGCTTGTGACAGGACTTATGGAGATGTTACTAGTGCCCACTGAGCAAAAATCGATGAACAATGGGAAGACAGTGATATATGGTTTCAAATATTAAAAGCAAATGTATTCTTGTAAAAAGCTTGTCCTATTGTAACTGCATAGAATCTTTTCTGTGTAATTCAAGGACAATATAAATAATTTTCTTTCATTATTATCGTGGGTCATACCCATATTGCTAATGTGACCCATACCTATACTGTGTGAGCCACCTCCCTGTCCCTGAAGGAAACCAGTGTGGAGTGGTGGAGCTAGAGTTCAAAGATCAGAGTACATGTGTGGAATGTTGGAGACTTAGATTAGATTACCAGCCATGCATGACTCCTGAATAATGCCAGGAGTAAGCCCCAACCTCCAACATATAAGGCCTCAACTCCACAATCAAAAATTAATTTGTTTGAGTAAAAAAGATTTTTTTGTGATTTTTGTGGTGTCATCTGATGAAAGAGGTAGGAGGGGTCTGTAAAAAGAGAAGTTTTTTAAAAATTTTAATTCAAGCTGCTATAAATTCAGATTGGTGGAGCTGGAGCGATAGCACAGCAGGTAGGGCATTTGCCTTGCACTCAGCCCACCCAGATTCGATCCCCAGCATCCCATGTGGTTCCTCGAGGACCTCCAGAGAGTAATTCCTGAGTGCAAAGGCAGGAGTAACCCCTGAGCATTGCCAGGTGTGACCCAAAAAAAAACAAACAAAAAATTCAGTTTGGTATTATGCCTTTAGAATGTTGGACTATATTGTTAGCCTCAAAGAAAAATTAAAGACAAAAGAACATGAAAATGGAATTTCCTGAAAAACAAGCAAAAGCATAGTGTGGGGCCAGGGGAGATGGCATGGAGGTTGGGTGCTCGCCTTGCCGTAACTGAGCCCATTCCCATCCCTGGTGCTGTGTCTGGTTCCTCCAAGCACTGCCAGAAACAAGCCCAGAGCACCACTGGCTATGGATCCCCCAAACCAAACATAAATAAATGAGTAAATAAATAATGTTGTTGTGCAGGAAAATGAGGTGGGGATGTTAGTCACGTGGAACATTAATGGCAAAATGATAGGCATCTTTATAAAATATTTCTTTAAATGTAAGTGAACTAAAAACTCTCCACTCAAGATTGGAGATTGGCATAATGGACCAAAATCCTTGCCCCAACTTCATTCTGGCCATACAAATACACCTTAGATCAAGATCAGAGATTTTCTTCCAAACCTTACCCGTTCCTTTGACTGGGTAGGTATTGATCCTTCATATCCATAGCTCTCTGTCAACACATAAATCATTCCTCCAGACTCTTAACTCCTGAGTCTTTGATATATTCATGAAGTGAAGGAGGTTTAAGAGTCACGAACTGATGATGTCTGTAGCCAGAGGAGTACAGTGGATAGGGGCACTTGTCTTTGCATGCAGTTGACCCTTGGTTCGATCCCCAGGACCCCATATGGTCCCCGAGCTCCTCCCGTAATGATCCCTGAGCACAGAGACCAGAGTAAGCCCTGAGAACACTTTGATGTGGCCTCAAAACAATGACATCAACAACATCAACAATAATAACAAAACCTGCTGTCTGACCATTCTGAAAATGCTGCAGACAACCTCACTTATGGCATCCCAGTCTGGGGGCAAACCTTTCCCAGTGTCCTGATGTATATTTCAAATGGCACAATGGAAGATTTGAATTTTATAGGTAGTAATGTAAATTTGAAATGGATACTTACAATTCTTATTCATTTAAAAACGTTTAGGAGCCGGGTGATAGTACAGCAGGTAGGGGCGTTTGCCTTTGCACAGCAACCAACTCATGTTCGATCCTTAGCATCCCATAGGTTCCCCGAGCACCTCCAGGAGGTAATTCCTGAGTTCAGAGTAAGGAATCACCTCTGAGAATTGCCAGGTTTGCCCTAAAAACCAATTAGAGGGCTTTTACTTATTTTTCTTATTTTTTTTTTCCTAGAGATTCACAGACATGGGGCAGAGCTGCTACTTGCTCTCCCTGTGCCCAGCTGCTCACGAGGCACCTGGGAGGGATGGTGGGTTCTAGCCCTGTCCTGCCATGCCAGCAGAGCCTCACAACAAGCCAGACGACCCCCACTCCATGAGGGCTGCCATTTTACATCCGGACTTCCGTCTCGTCAGATCTCCACCCAGCAGACGGGCCGCACAGTTCATCAATAAATGCTGTATTTGGAGGTGGCCACAGAGTATGCCACCGCACGCCAAGCCTGCAAGTTGCCCATGTTGTATTTGATATGCCAAATACCAGTAACAATTATAGACCCTCATTCCCATGACCTAATATAATGGTTTGAGGCTCTTTATGTTCCTGAAGCAGATGCCCTTTGGGCTCTACTAGCATGAGAAAGGATATATGGAGATATTACTGATGCCCGCTCGAGCAAATAGATGATGAATGGGAAGATAGTGATGGTGATTACTTATTTTCAGTTTCTTTTCTTTTTTTTTTTTTTTTTTTTTTTTTTTTTTGCTTTTTGGTGCACCCAGCCATGCTCAGGGGTTACTCCTGGCTCTGTACTCAGGAATTACTCCTGGCAGTGTTCGGGGACCATATGGGATGCTGGGGATTGAACCAGGTCGGCCGTGTGCAAGGTAAATGCCCCATCCGCTGTGCTATCAAGCTCCGGCCCCTATTTTTCAGTTTCAGGTTCGTACCCATGGCAGTCATAATTAACTCCTGCGAAACTGGGCTGTTACTCTGCAGGGTGTGCCTTAACCCCTGTGCTCTCTCTCTCTCTTTCTCTCTCTCTTTCTCTCTCTCCCTCTCTCTCTCTCTGTTTCTCCATCTTTTGTTTTTCTTATTGTTTTTTGTTTTGGCAATCAGTTGCTAAATATGTGTTCTTAAATAATCTGAAATATACATATTTTGCACTATTTAGGTACTATGAAACACCACTTCACTTGTGTTAGCCACGGGTTTGTGTCAAA
>JAJIBD010033674.1:0-16328 GCA_021461705.1 Cryptotis parvus | reverse complement strand
TCTCCTCCTGTGACTTCGAGGCCATCTCAGGGAAGATGTTCTAGTGAGTGTGAACACAACATCATATTTTTAATCTCAATTTTATTATTATGTTGTATAGCTAAATTAAGAAGATGTTAGGTTAATCGTGTTATAATTTTTCAGGGCAAAAATGTTCCTAATATCAAAATCAAATGGATTCTTTCGTAACATTTCTGGAAGGGCATTTGCCCTGAATGGGGCCAACCCAGGTTTAGTCCCTGCAGAATTAGCCCAAATGATCACCAAGAGTGATTCTCATGAGTGCAGAGCTAGTAATAACCTTAAGTATTTCCAGGTGGGGCCCCAAAGCAAAAATATAAATAAATAAAACCACTCACAAAAAAGTTAGATACATTGATTATTAGTAAAGATTTAACTGGGCTTGGTGGAAACATATATTTAAAGCAAACCTAGTAACTCACCTATGAAACAAAACAAAAACACCACTGGCTGCTTCTTCAAAGATGCAAGTCACTGACTATTTTCAAAACTTGGAAGCAGAAGAGAAGACACAAAGTTCAAATTTTGGCCTTCCCTAGAATAAGTTATTCCTGAGTAACTAAATGGCTGGTGAAGGAAAATTTATCTTTACACAAGTTTTTCCAGCATATAAATGCAGAAGAAATGTTGGACATCCCGACCAAGCATCTCGGGCGACTTTTAATGAATTTCTTACAGAGCAGTGAAGGATGGCTGTGTCCTGAAAACCAAGACAGCTAGCCTGGGGTTGTGCCTCGGTGCAAGGTTCCAACACAACCCGCACAAAATGTGTTCCTGACAAATGAAAAACCAGACTCTGGTCATCTGCCAGAGATCTAATTTAAGAATTTCCAGGACAAATGAGAGAGAGACTTGCAGGACTGGAAAAACGTCATGAAGATGCTACCAACAGACTCTGAGAAATGCTTTAGCAAAAAGTGTCATTCCTTCCAATCAATCAGTCAAAAGAAAAGGGGCATAGAGGGGAGGGGTAGAACCAGAGATCGGGAAAGTTTCAAAGATAGGTCAACTAGTTGGTCTGTGTGACTTACTAGATCCTGATTCGGCAAACAGGCTATGACAAGTTTTAAGAATGAGGTAATGGAGAAATACAGTCATTGGTTTGGTATCCAGAGTTCATCATTTTTAGCTGTGAAAAGGGACTGTGGTTTTCTATTTAAAAAAGTTATTTTCTCTTACTATTACATGCTGGAAAATATATAGTTATCTGGTGTGTTTAATGTAGTCGTGTGAGGAAGGTGGTGGAATGAGTTCACTACAATGATGAAGCAAGACGAAGGTAGCTGATGGATACAAAGGGGTCGTTTCTTCCAGCTTTTCCCAATGTGTGAAACCACCTGTAATATATATATATATATATATATATATATATATATGGATATATATGTATATATATATTGCAGGTAACATTCACCCAGGTGATCAAATAAATATCCTTATTATTACTTTTATGGAGTCTTTAAATTTTCTCACATAAAAAAGAATTGAAATAAAATATGTCTGATAAGGGTTTACTTTGAAGTAATAAGGCAATGAAGGGGAAAAGAGAAAATAAGTGATGGGATTTGAAGTCATCAGATCTGAATTACTATGCCTCAAAATCTATCATAAAATAAAGAAACTGACAAAATGGTTATTTACTGTAGCATTTCAGTATCATTTTATCATTTCACAAATAAAACACTAAACTTCAATACAGGATGTAGCTGAGATGGATATAAATTTGAGATCTTTTCTATTTTTATATAAAACATACAAAAATAAAATAAACATTTCAGGAAAATAAACATTTTCGTTACTGGATTTGTATTGATAGGTCCAATGGAAATGTTACTGGCGCCTGCTCGAGCAAAACGTTGAATAACGGATTCAAGTGATCAAGCGATTTTTATATGGCACATTTGGTTTTTAATTATACCACCGTGAGATAAGGGCATTACAAAGATGTTCATGTTTGGGTTTCAGCCATACAGTGTCTAGCATATATAGATAATTGATTGAGGAAAAATAACCTTACAAGCGCATTTTAAATGGACAATACATGGCTAGTCAATTTCTCCATATTCCAAAGAGGGGGGGAAATATGTTTCCTCAAACCATAAGCTCCTTGCTGCCCAAGTGGTTTGAGGCACTGGCTCTATCCATTCTGTACTTTTTTAATGCTTTTGGGTCACACCTGTTGACACTCAGGGGTTACACCTGGCTGTGCTTTCGCTGGACCATATGGGATGCTGGGATCAAACCTGCCTTGGAGGCAAATGCCCTCCTGTGCTATCGCTTCCGCTCCCATCCTGCATTTTCTAGAAGACTAGTTGCCAACATGTGTCAAGAGTCTCTAACATATCCTAAGGAAATATTCGTGAATGCCAGGAGATATTTTTGTTCCTTATTCTTCATCACCACATATTCTTAACCACGAAGACTCTTGTTCACCTCAACCAGTGACCAAGACACCAGGAATGGTGACCATCTCGCAATCTTAGAGAATGGTGTAAGTCAGCATTGTAGTTCATCAGTAACTGTGACTGAAGCAGAGACTCCTAGCAGAGGGAGAACCTTACCAAATGGGAAACAAAGCTGCTGGGAGTAGGAGAGACGGCACCAGCTGCTGTGTCACCAGCTAGCTGTAGGGTCACTGTCGCATGCCATCCGCGAAGTTTTGCTTGGAGGACCTGTTGCTACAGTATGAAGACCCAGCTCAGCAGTGACACTGCTAAGACTGAAACTACCCTTTGCTTCCTTCCACACAAAAACTGGCGGAAGCCTCCTTACCAAGAAAGCAGCAGCACGGGCAAGAGTCTTGTGGGTTCAGGGAAACAGCTCAAGGGTTGAATACAAACTTGGCATGGAGGAACCCTGGGTTCAGGCCCAGTAAACTACATGGTTCCTCAGCATCACTGGGAGCAGCCCCGAACACCTCCTTAAGCGTGACCCCAAGACAAAGAGAGTAACAACAAAACCAATAAGCTAGGAGGGATAGTTGCTGTAGCCTGCATCGTTGTTTCAGACAGATGGTGTCGCTTCAGACAGATGGGCTCACCATCACCCAAAAGGGAGAGAGGCTTCTTACACAGGCCCGCCGCATGGGAGGAAACCGATCCTTGAGTTCTCATGACAGGGGCACGATGCAGGTTTGACGTGGTCACGGCAATGCTCTGAAGGAGACCAGGTCTATCGAGCGGTGTTGGTTCCCAACATTCAAATAACTTGTGAGTGTCTGCAACGCTCTGTGTCTAGTCCAGGAACTGGAGTCAGGTATCTTCCTCTGGGCTCACATGACAGGCCTGTACAGCACCAGCCCTTGCTGAGACTGGAAACACACGCATCTGGACGTGAACGGGCTGGCATATCGCTTTGTCTTTCCTGATTCCCTGGCACTCTCAGCACCTGTCTCTCTGGGCTTCGGCGATGCCCCTTGTTTACTCTGGTGGTAATAGCTCTACCCCCTGTCTAAGGCTTCCATCCTTCCAGGTGCTGTGTCAAAGATGGTTTTCTCTGTAAGCTTCATCAGACAATTTTGATGTGGTCATAAAGCATTTACTAGTTTTTTCATTAGCCAAGAGTGAACAAGTTATTTAGCTGATAGTTCATGTAGGTTTTCAACCCTCCCCGTGGCTGTTTGTGTTCAAGATGAGCAATCGTTAATTACAATCTTTAGATTTTTAAAGATGGCTTGTGGCAGGCTTGGAGATCTTCACATTTTATGAATTCTTAGAGCATAAATGACCTCGGTGCACTGGCAGAGTAGTTAATGGAAAGTTCCAACTGCCTGTCCTTTGGCTTCTTAAGCCTGCTGATGTAAAGCGTGGAAGTGTGCCGCGTGGCTACACTTAAACCGCGGGACTGTTCACACCAGTGTACTGTATTCTCAACTGATTTAGAGACTTCTTTCTCAGTCTGTGTGGTGAAAATTGGGAAATAGAAACAAAGTGAAGTGGCTGAACATCCCAGAGGGAACTCTGGCTCAGAACTCAGGGCCCGCACTGGCGCTGGTGCCATTTACATTGCTGCTGTAGATAGCCCACACCTGATGGAGTATCTACAGGTGAACCAGATGGGGGCAGAGTGTAGGTTTCGTGGGGAGAATCCCACCAATTATGTGGCTTTGGGAAGGAGAAAATGCCCACAGATGGTACTTGATCTGATGCTTACGTAAAACTCAACCGTTTCTCGAATGGTAATACAACATTTAACTCCAATGGAAAGTTAAATGAGAGGGATTAGAGGGGCCTGGAGCAATTGCTCAAAGTGTATAGAGTCCCACCTAGTTCTTTCCGAGGATTATATGGGGTGGAACATTGCTGTTTGAGGTTTTATTAGATGAACCATTTAATTCTCACAATAACTTAGGAAAATACAGCATTCCTGATTTCACCTGGGCTGAGGGAATTAATCCAGAGAGATAGCATAACTTTCCTCAACAGATCAACACCCCAGTAGACTGTGTAGTTTTTTCAACTGTGAGGTGATGAACAAAGATAGTCACCAAGACAAAGTGGTATTTTACATATTTATAATTATACCATAATAATATGATCCAAAGATGTTCATAAGATGTTCATATTTGGAGTTTGGTCATAACATGTTCCAGCACTACATCCCTCCACCAGTGCCCATTTCCACCACCAATGTCCCTGATTCCCTCCCTCCTCCCCCAGCCTGCCCCTCTGTGGCAGGTTCTAAATTCTTTTCTCTTTCTCTCTCTCTCCTCTTTGCCTTCCCTTCCACATTATGGATTGCAATACTACATTAAGAGGTTGTCATGTGTATCTTTTTGTCTGTATTTAATGCTCAGTTCTAGGTTGGTATCAGCACTTTCAACAATTATTAGCACGCTGTTCCTATTCTCTGTCTTATCTAGCCTCTGACTCCCACACATTTGTGATAATTTCCACCTTTGACAAGACCCTCCTGTTCCATGCTTTACTGATCTTGGATTTTGGTATCATAAATGTTATGTACATATAGACTTATGTCATACAAATAAACAGTCATTCTATATCTGTCTCTCTCTTTCTGGCTAATTTCACTCAACATGATCCTCTCTCCATGTCCATCCATTTATAGGCAACAGAATCTTCATTTTTTATTTTTCTGGCAGCTGCATGGGTAGTCTATTGTGTAGATGTACCAAAGTTTCTTTATCGAGTCGTCGATTCTTGGACACTCTGGTTGTTTCAGATTCTGGCTATTGTGAAGAATGTTTACTTCGAATATAAAAGTAGGGATTGTGTTTCCGCTTGTTTTTTTGCTTTCCATACTTTCCTAGGAGTGGTATGGCTGGAGTCAAATGGGAGCTCAATGTCTAGTCTTTGGAGGAATGACCATATATTATACCAGAAAGGCTGTTCTAGTCGACATTGCCACCAACAATGAATGAGGAGTCCAAAAGTGGTATTTTTAATGCCACTGTATTAGCTAAGAGTAGAATAAGCGTGTGCATGTGTGTAGCAGAATGAAGGTGTAGTTTCAGTAGAGATCAAAGCTGATCACACCCCTGCTGGGTGGGCGAATCAGTTTTCATCCTGGTGTCTGCAAACTAGAGCCACTGCACCGCTAAGTGTCATCAGCCCCAACTCACTCGCTTGCTGGATTCGATCATTGTGGACGTGATATTGAATGTCTGATATGACCTCAAAATGCATTCTGGGATAGAAAATGGTCTGCCTAGGCCAGGAGGTGCAACACAGGGTATGTGTAAGGACCTGAGCCTATCTCGGCACCGCAGGGCTCCCCAGACATTAGCTGGAGCCCCTGATGACTGAACTACTGCACCTGAGCCCCAGCCATCACCAGCTGGCTGAGCATACGCATACCCAGGCCCCTGAATTGGGGTACTCCCTGAGAAACAGTGAAGGGCATCTGTTGTAGCCACTAGGGGTGCTGAAGATAGTAGGAAGAAGGCTGCCCTCTTCACTTCCTCTTGCAGACACTTACTTCCTTGCCTTTATGAAGCACTAAAGTGCCTCCAAAGTAAGCTTCAATTCACCAGGCAGTTATATTGTACAATATTCACCCCATGGAAATTAGAGACTTGCTTTTCACTGAGAACTGAATTTGTACGACATGGAGAAATAACCTCAAGGACATGTGAACCTGAGCCCAGAAATAAGTCTCTTCAGTCCTTGGGAGGCATGCAACACCTCAAACCCACCCTATCTCGCACAGCTCTTCGCGTGAATCGCCTGGTCAGCTGACGTCACTTCCCTGCGTTTCCAGTTCTGTCGCAGGTTACCTGTCCAGTTACTGTCATGGTCATTCCTCTGCCCAGAATAGAACTGGAGCAGGCACCAGGTGGCTATTTTGTGCCTCCTATCCCTTTGTGGAGAATGAGCAGCCTCAGATGGTCAAAATAAAGATATATATATATATATATATTTCATGCACCTCTTAAAACTTCTCCCTTACTTCTATGACAAAGACGATAATTAGAAAACCCTTGCCAAGATTTGAGGCTTTCGTTGTTTACTGCAAACAAAGAAAAACAAGTTAATTTTAGATTTAGAAGGCGGTGCTGAAATCCACTGTGAGACAGACCGTCCTCAGCATTTGTAGGAACCATACTGTCTGTAGCTACGCTGACTGCGCTCTGCCTGTGCTATGGTTCCAGAACTAAGGAGACCTGGCAGAGTTGGTGGGGAGGGTGGGCACCAAGTGGGCTCCAGGCCAGGCTTCAGGCCACCGGAAACTGTGTTACCTGTGAGCTGCTATGGCAGGCACCACGAATCAGAAAAGCTTCCAAATCCTAGGCCACCTGCTGTTAACTTGTGCTAATCAAGCCCTACCATCTGTGAGCCACGAGTGGTACATGCTCAGCATAATGTCAGCACAGAATTATTGGTTCTGAGTGCCATGCGTCGTAATCGGGAGGTGAAGGTGCTAGCCCTAGCCCCCCTGAGGCTGTGAGGGAATGCAAGGTGTTCGCCTCTCCTGGTCTGACTTCTTTTTTTCTCATCCGATCCTTCCTTCTCACTCTGGTATTCTCTCCCTTCCCAGTCACCTCTGGTTGCTCCACAAATGTTCATTTAAAATTTAGTTCTGCAGATCCTGTCTCCAAATGTAGCCACATAACGGTACAGCAGGGTCAAAGCTTCCAACTTATGGATTCTTAAGAGGTGCTGTAGTTCACCCTCACAAAGGTCTGTTTATGCCTATGCTGGGGTAGGTGGTTTTAACGAGAGGCAAGCAAACTCAACCTCGGTCTAGCCCGCTTCCAAAGCTTCTTGAGGCAAGGCCTTGGTAAAGATGTGGGGTCAGCAGCCCTAGGGCCAGGACAAGAATCACCTGTGACTGTTTATCTTCAAAACAATGCAGGGGGGGCCCTCTTATAAAGGTTCTATTTCATGAGTCCGTCGCACCTCACACAGATAAGGCAGATCATACCTCTGGGACATATTCATGGGAGAACAATGGGAATCTCTTAGTTGGCATGAAGTTATCAGTTATAGTTATATCAGTATATATAGTAGCATCAGTATATAGTATATATATGTATAAAAAAAGGGGGGGGGGGGGGGTGGTCGGGCATCTAGTGGAAGAAAATAGCAGAACTAGCTAATATAGTGCTGTTTGCTTGTGATATAATGTGGTTGCCCCTAATGGTTGATTGTGGGATGAGGAGCTCAATATTTTGGGACATGTGCCTCCTAGCTCCTAATCCCCTTCTTCAGCCCCTTCTTTCTGCTTTTGCTGAATAGTAGGAGCTAAGTGTTTTTTTTTACATTTTATTTATACCAATGTGAAAACATGTTAAATGCTATGCGTGTTCATAATTGGTTCTTGGTAATATAGTATTCAGCACCATTCCTCCACCATGAAATCTACCCACCACCAATGTACTCTACCCTCCTGCCCACCCATGCTGCCTTACAGCAGGTACCCAGTTTCCTCTCTTTCTCTCTGCCTTCTCTGTCTCAATCTCTGTAGTTGGAGCTATGTTTTAAACAATTTATATTATATCATCGTGTAGATAGACATTCACAAAGCTATGTGATTTGGTTTCAGTCATACAATGTGACAACACTCATCCCTCCACCAGTGACATTTCCCACCACCCAATGTACCCATATTTCCTCACCTACTCCTAACCCACCTGCCTCTGACAGGCGCTTTTCTTCTCTCTCTTTCTCTCTCTCTTTTTTTTGCACATTGTGGCTTGCAATACATACACTAAAGAATTATCATACATCTCTGTTTTTCTATATTCAGTACTCAGTTCTAGCATAGCATTAGCCATTTCCAACTATTATTGGCAGACTTACCTCTTTCTCTATCTTATTAACCTCTGCCCAACATACACGTGGTAGATTCCTACCCTTAACGACATGTCCTTTTGGGTGCTTTTGCCCTATTAGATATTAGTCTTATAACATTTATTTAAGATCCCAAAAATGAATGCTGTCATTCTTTATCTGCCTTTTCCTTCTACTCTAATTTCACTCAGCATCATAATCCCCAGGTCCATCCATTTATAGGCAAATTTCATGACTTAATTTTTCCTGACAGCTGCATAGTATTTGATTTTGTACATAACCATTATTTCTTTATCTACTCTTCTATTCTTTGGCACTCAGGTTGTTTCTAGATTCTGGCTATTATATTAGTTTAAGAATATAGAAGTGTAGATGGTGTTTTGGCTGTTTTTTTGAAACCCAGAGTATATTCCCAAGAGTGGTATTGCTGAGTCAAATGAGGATCTCTATATCTAGTTTTTGGAGGAATGTCCATTTGTTTTCCAAAAGGCTGAACCAGTTGGCATTCCCAGCAACAGTAAATGAGAGCCCCTTTCCCTGAATCTACACCAGCATGATTGTTCTTGCTCTTTTAAATATGTGCCGTCTCTTTGGTATAAGATGATACTCATTGTTGTTTTGATGTTGCATCTCTCGATAAATAAGAAGAGCACTTTTTCATATATCTTTTGGTCATTCGAATTTTCCCTTTGTGGAAATTTCTAGTTCATTTCTTCTCCCCCATTTTTAATGGGTTGATGATTTTACTTCTGTAAAGTTCTACCAGTGCCTTGTAAATATATTTATATTAACCCCTTATCAGATATTAAAAAAATTACACCTTCCCATTCATGATGGCCCTGCTCTGGTCACCATTTTTAAAATAAAAAAGAAGCTTTCAGTTTCATGTAGTCCATATGTTTATCCTTGCTTCCACTGTTTTGATTAGCGGTGTTTCATCTTTTGAAGATACCTTTAACTTCAATGTCATGAAGGGTTTTGCCTATGTTTTCTTCCATATACCTTAATGGATTCAGATTGATGTTAAAGTTTTTAATCTGTTTTGATCTGACTTTTGTGCATGGTCTTAGAAAGAGGTCGGAGTTCATTTTTTTTCACATGTAGCTGCCCAGTTTTCCCAGCACCACTTGCTGAAGAGGCTTTCCTTGTTCCACTTTATATTTCTAGGTCCTTTACCAAAGATTAAATGGTCATATATTTGAAGGTCTGTGTCATTTTATTAAGTTCTATTCCATTGGTCCATGGGTCTGTCTTTTTTCTACTATGCTGTTCTAATTACTACTGCTTTGTAGTACAGTTTGAAGTTGGAGAAAATGATACCTTCCATCTCCTTTTTCCTAAAGATTGCTTTAGCTATCTGTGGGGGTTATTATTCCATACGAATTTCAGGAGTGTTTGGCTAACATTCCTTTGAAGAATATCATGAAAGTATCCTTATTGATCACATTGAATCTGGATAAAGCTCTAGGAGCATTACCATTTCGCCAACGTTAATTTTCCCCAATCCATGAGTAGGGAATGTGTTTCCGCTTTCTCACTTCTTTTATTTCCTTCAAGCAGCATTTGTAGTATTCTTCGTACAGATACTTTACATCCTTCGTTAAGCTGATTCTAGGTATTTGATTTTCTGTGGCACAATTGTAAATGGGATTTTTATATATCACTTTCTTCGCTTTCGTTATTTGCATATAGAAAATCCATAGACTTTATCATTGATTTTGTACCCTGCCACTCTGCTATACAAATCTATAGTTTCTAAGAGCTTTTGTTTAGGTTCTTTAGGTATAATATCATGTCATCTGCAACATGATAACTGACTTCTTCTTTCCTATCTGGGTGCCCTATTGTCTTTTTCCCCTGACTACGGCAAGTACTCCAATTAGTATTGAATGGTGAATAGAATGGTGAGAGTGGGCAACCTTGTCGTGAATAAGAGCTGTTTTGAAATGAATAAATTTTTTCTATGACATTATTGTAAACAAAAGAAACTGAAAATATGTTCTGAGTAGCTGAGTGAAAATAATTTGTATTTCTTTCAACAGACTAACTCGCCTCTTTATCTTATACTTTTACTTTCGACTATACTTGATGCTTCATCAGGAATAATATATAATAAAGGTAAGAGCCAGATTCTTGAAAATTCTGTGTTTTCTCGGGTGAAATTCTCCTTCATATTTTTCCTAGTAATAGAGTATTTTTCTTTCGTAACTTCTTTATTTCCTTCCAGTTCCCTCCCAGGAGTGATTCTACACACACACACACACACACACACACACACACACACACACACACACACACACACACACACAGAGGGTAGAGGGTTAGTGTCCTTTCTTAATTCTTCTTTACCCATTCCCTTTGTGTATCTGATATCGTAAAAGCAAATGTACCAGGGGTATACTAGAAAGAGGTCAGGCATGCCTGGGATATGATAAAAGCTCCAAAAAAAGATATGGAAAGATCTGTGGGTTTGACACCAGTCTGATATTTGTCATGAAACAGCCTACAGCAGCAAAGAATAACCCCACAAATACCATCAACGCAATGACTAAAAAGGAAACCCCGGGGGGGTGGGAGTATCTAATTTCCAGAGCCATAAACACTAGCAACTTAATAACGGGTTTTCACCATAAATACAAGGTGTACAAAGAAATAGCAAAACATAGTTGTTCAAAGGGAAACAATAATACAGAAAATACAGGTCTGCTCAACCAGCGTTCTAAACTATGTGGTCAACTTCCCCATTTTAAGAAAAATATTTACTCAGAAACTGTCTCCAAAGGTGGTAATTTAAGTTTTCCACCACCTGGCATACATCACTGTCCCCTGTGGTTGTTATTGCCACTGTACAAAACCACATCGTACTCGCCAGAGACTTGAATGTTTATTTCAAAGATGACGGTCAACTAATATGTTTCTGACATGGAGAAGATCAGCCAACATGGTATGAATAAAGTGAAAAGCATGAATAGAATTAGAAAGCCTAAATATACCTCAAAAATAATGAAAAAGTAGTAGCTAAAAAAATAGAAAATTGGGCAGAAATTTTCAAGAAGGATTCAAAAACTTTCAGCAGGTTACAGAAAGAATCAATGAGCTCGAATATAAAAAATGCAATGAAAATAATTAAGTCTTAGGGATATGAATAAATGAATGGGGGAAAGAGAAAAGAGAGAAAAGGAATGAAATGAATTAAGTAAGGAAGGAAGGAAGGAAGGAAGGAAGGAAGGAAGGAAGGAAGGAAGGAAGGAAGGAAGGAAGGAAGGAAGGAAGGAAGGAAGGAAGAATGAAGGAAGTAAGTAAGTAAGTAAGTAAGTAAGTAAGTAAGTAAGGAAGAAGTGAAGGAAGGAAGGAAGGAAGGAAGGGAAGGAAGGAAGGAAGGAAGGAAGGAAGGAAGGAAGGAAGGATTAGGGTGGATGGTGTGAATAAGGAGTGAGTAGGGAGGGAGGGAGGGAGTGAAAGAGGGAGGAGAGGAAAGGATAGATGATAGATGATAGATAGATATGGGGGGGAGGCCAGGGAATTGGGAGAGATAGCACAAAGAGGTAGGTGTTTGCTTTGGTATGGACTGATCTAATTAACTCCACCATTCGATTTATTCCCAAGCCTCATAAGACTTATTCCCTAATACAGAGTTAAAAAGTAAACTTTGACTACAATAAATGAACACAGCTAGGTTTGGACCCCAAAAACAACCAAGCAAAGTGGCCCGAGTGTAGGAACACATCAAATAGAGCAACATATACATTATAGGGAAATAGGAAATGGGCAAAGAAGAGGCAAAAGAGTATTTGAAAAAATAATGACTGAAGACTGCCTAAAACACAAAGATATGAACATGAACATCTAGGAAATGGAAAATCACCTCCAAAATAAGATCAGTTCAAAAGTAGTTTTTAAACAGGCACCATTATGGCACAGCCCGCCTGGGGGATCAAAATCGGCTTCCACCGTGTTGGGCATGTGGTCTCTGTCTCCTGAGCCATCTCCCTGGCTCTGGGTCAGACTTTGGAAAGCTTCAATATAAAAGGTAACTGAAATGAAGTAAGGAC
Organism: Cryptotis parvus; assembly: GCA_021461705.1. Lineage (NCBI taxonomy): Eukaryota > Metazoa > Chordata > Mammalia > Eulipotyphla > Soricidae > Cryptotis > Cryptotis parvus. Next base: position 4,003 of record JAJIBD010033674.1, on the reverse strand, counting down.
GTGTGCAAAAGAATCATGAAGGCACACATGGCAGATTTTCACTGTAAAATTTTGGGGGTAAAGGTTGAGGGCTGCAATTGTAATGTATAATGACAGACAGCGGCCAATGTCAGCTAAAGATTTCTGTCTGTGGTGGGTTGTCTCAGAGCTGAAATAAAACATCTAAGTTAAAAAAGTTTTAATGGTATTTACCCACACAAGACTTGCCCCTTTAGGAAAATGTCTACAGATGAGCTCTGCAAGGTTTGTTGAAGGAACTAAACGGTTTAGAAGCCATTGGAGAAATAGATTCAAAAGAGATAATCATGGACAATTGGCTATCAAACTCAAGTTGCTATTTTCCTGATGGAAGCCTAAAACTCCATTTAAAATTTCTATATGAGCCCAACATTGCCCAAGGGTTTGCTCATGTGCTGGGGAGAGATTCACGCTGCCGTGACTGAGTGGAGCCTTAACCCTGCCCCTTTCCTCCACCTCCATGCCTGTTGCCCGGGAAGAGAGACCCACCACCACAGCTAACTGCAACCCCGGAAGAGATCCAGACTCATCCACTTCAGACCAACAGCTGCGCTGCTCGATCGGTCGCATATGGAAGCAACCCATGGAGCTGACCTCCCGGTAAGGGGCTCGCCAGCCCGTGGCAGAGTCCAACATTGCCCATGGTTTGCTCGGCAGCTGAGGGACCACGCCGCCGATATTCTTAGAGAATGCTGATTTTAGATCCTTCCCAAGATCTTTCACATTTATACACTGTGTATACAGTTCTGGGATAGGTTCTAACTGATACCTGTAAGCCTAGTAAAGTGCCAGAGCAACTCACACCTCATGCGAGAGCAGTCGCTCTCAACATCCAGACCCATAGTTCCTCAGGAGTCCATCCAAGAAAGCCTGATCTTTCCTTTTTAGTTTCATCAGTTGGGGGGGGAGATGAGAGCCTTCACTGAGACTATACCACTCCACACGGCAGAACTCATAAGCTACCCGTGGTTTTATTTATTTGCATGCCAAAACTAGTAACAATTGTTGACCCCCAGTTCCATGACCTGAATAATGGTGGTTTGGGTCTCCTCCTGTCCTGAGCAAGCAGATGCCCTTAAGTTACACTTGCTTGTGACAGGACTTATGGATGTGTTAATAGTGCCCACTGAGCAAATGATATACTAAATAGTAAGACAGTGTGATATATGGTTTCAAATATTAAAATAAATGTATTTTGTAAAAGCTATCCATTGTAAATCTGCATAGAATCTTTTCTGTGTAATTCAAGGACAATATAAATACCTTTCTTTCATTATTATCGTGGGTCATACCCATATTGCTATGTGACCGATACCTACATGTGAGCTACCTCCCCAGTCCTGAAGGCAGTGTGTAGTGGTGGAGCTAGAGTTCAAAGATCAGAGTACATGTGTGGAATGTTGTAGACTCAGATTAGATTACACAGCCATGCATGACTCCTGAATAATGCCAGGAGTAAGCCCCAACCTCCAACATATATATAGCTCTCAACCCACATCTCAAAATTAATTTTCATCATAAAGATTTTTTTTGTATTTTTGTGGTGTCATCTGATGAAAGAGGTAGGAGGGTTCGTAAAAGAGAAGTTTTTTTTTAAAAAATTTTAATTCAAGTTGCTATAAATTCAGATTGGTGGAGTTGGAGCGATAGCACAGCAGGTAGGGCATTTGCCTTGCACTCAGCCTCCACCCAGGTTCGATCCCCATCCCAGCGTGGTTCCTCGAGTACCTCCAGAGTTGGGGGAATTCCTGAGTGCAAAGGGCAGGAGTGAACTTGACATTGCCAGGTGTGACCCCAAAAAAACAACAAAAATTCAGTTTGCATTATGCCTTTAGAATGGGACTATAATGTTAGCTCTAAAGAAAAATTTCAAAGATTAAAGCAACATGAAAATGGAATTTCCTAAAAAGTCAAGCAAAAGCATAGTGTGGGGCCAGAGATATGGAGGTTAAAATGGGTTTTGCACGTGCACTGAGCCCATTCTCATCCTGGTGCTGTGTCTGGTTCCTCCAAGCACTGTCAGAAACAAGCCTAGAGCACCCACTGGCTGGGTGGATCCCCAAACCAAACATAAATAAATGAGTAAATAAAATAATGTTGTTGTGCAGGAAAATGAGGTGGGGATGTTAAAAGCGTGTAACATTAATGGCAAAATGATAGGCATCTTTATAAAATATTTATTTAAATGTAAGTGAATCCAAAAACTCTCCACTCAAGATTGTAGATTGGCATAATGGACCAAAATCCTGGCCCCAACTTCATTCCTGGGCAATATACAATACACCTTAGATCAAGATCAGAGATTAACAAACCTACCTGGGCTCCTTGGACTGGGTAGGTATTTGGATCTATATTCATAGCTCTCTGTCAACACATAAATCATTCCAGACTCTTAACTCCTGAGTCTCTTGATATATTCATAAAGTGAAGGAGGTTTAAGAGTCACGAATCACTATGTCTGTAGCCAGAGGAGTACAGTGGAGGGGCACTTGTCTTTGCATGCAGTTGACCTCTGGTTCCGATCCCCAGACTTACATGGTCCCCGAGCTCCTCCCGTCACGATCCCTGGAGCACAGAGACCAGAGTAAGCCTGAGAACACTTTGATGTGGCCTCAAAACAATGACATCAACAACATCAACACACATAGCTGAAACCTGCTGTCTCGACCATTCTGAAAATGCTGCAGACAACCCCACTTATGGCATCCCAGTCTTGGGCAAACCTTCCGGGTCCTGACAGTATTTAAAATGAACAATAATAAGATTGTCTTATAGGTAGTAATGTAAATTTGAAATGGATACTGGCAATTCTATTCATTTAAAAACGTTCAGATTTGGAGTGATAGTACAGCAGAAGCGCCGGGCCTTGCACGCAACCAACTCATGTTCGATCCTTAGCATCCTATAGGTTCCCCCCGAGCACTCCAGGAGTGCACTCCTGAGTTCAGAGTAAGGAATCACCTCTGAGAATTGCCAGTTGTCTTTTCTAAAAACCAATTAGAGTGGCTTTTTACTTATTTTTCTCAGATTTTTTCCTTAGAGATTCACAGACATGGGGTAGAGCTGCTACTTGCTCTCCTGTGCCCAGTTGCTCACGAGGCACCCGAGGATGGGTGGTGGGTTTGGAGTTCCACCCTGCCATGCCAGCAGAGCTCACAACAAGCCAGACCCCCACTCCATGAGGGCTGCCATTTTACACATCCAGACTTCCGCCTCGTCAGATCTCCACCCAGCAGACGGGCCGCGACAGTTCATCAATAAATGCTGTATTTGGAGGTGGCCAGCAAGAGTATGCCACCGCACGCCAAGCCTGGCAAGTTGCCCATGTTGTATTTGATGGCGCCAAATGTAATGTGTATCACCATAGACCCGTCCCCATGACCTAATATAATGGTTTGAGGCCTTTGTTCCTGAAGCAAGCAGATGCCCTTGGGCTCACTAGAAGAGGTATGGATATATGGAGATACATTGATGCCCGCCGAGCAAATAGATGATGAATGGTAAGATAGTGATGGTGATTACTTATTTTCAGTTTCTTTTCTTTTTTAATCTCTTTTTTTTTTTTTTTTTGCTTTTTGGTCGCACCCAGCCATGCTCAGGGGGTTACTCCTGGCCTGTACTCAGTAATTACTCCTGGAGTGTTCGGGACCATATGGGATGCTGGGGATTGAAACCACTTCGGCCGTGTGCAAGGTAAATGCCCCATCCGCAGGCATTGCCCGCCCCTATTTTTTAGTTCATGTCACCATGGCAGTCATAATTAACCTCATTGGGCTGTTACTCAAAGCTTCTGAACTTTGTGCCTCTCTCTCTCTTCTCTCTCTTCTCTCTCTGCCCTCTCTCTCTGTTTCTCCATCTTTTGTTTTTCTTGATTGTTTTTTGTTTTGGCAAATCAGTCTAAATATGTGCCTCCTTAAATAATTTGAAATATACATATTTTGCACTATTTAGGTACTATGAAACACCACTTCAATTGTGTTAGCCA
>JAJIBD010033673.1:0-68049 GCA_021461705.1 Cryptotis parvus | reverse complement strand
GACAGTGGTTTGACCTTTGCTATGAATTCAACACCATAGTCCTTCCACTAACACAAGAAACGCATCAATGGCCACAGAACCCGGAGTAAATCCTGGGTTTGTAAAAAAAACACAAAGTTCCTATTTTTATTTTTCGGTCTTTGGGCTATACCAGGCAGTGTTCAGGGTTTACTATTGGCTCTGTGCTTAAGTATTAACTCCTGTCAGTTCCAGAGATCCTCTTGGGTCCTGGAGGATAAAACCCAGGACAATTGTGCAATGCAAGTGCATACCTTGCCTGCTATAATATCTCCAGTCCATCAGTTTATTTTTTAACATATTTTATTGTTCTCCTGAGGTTCATAGTACATTAAAATTTATTATTTAATCATTTTAACTCATCCTGCCCCTCGAGGTGTTGCAGGTGTGGCTGTGGTGCCCGGCTGCATCAGCAGGTGGCAGACAGGAGACAGGCTTGTCTACACCAGGGCTTTGCCCTGTGGGCCCTGGAGGTTGATAGTCTGACATAGAAAAGACTGGGCCCCCTGGGATGAACCCAGAGCCACGGAAGAGCCTGGCAAGCTACCAAGTGGTGTATGAGATATCACGAAAAACAGTAGCATTAATGGACCTCATTCCCAACGAATGGAGACGTTACTGGCCCACTAGAGCAAATCCCGATGAACAAAGGGAAGAGAAGTGACACAGTGAATCTTTTCAATGTATATCTAAGAACTCTATATAAGCTTAGATAGCCTAGCTATGTGATCCTATAGAGTCTTCTTTTAGGGTAATAATATTTTGAGTACTAATTACCTGTTTGGCTGCCAGTCCGTCAAATTTTGACACAATGATAGGTAGATAGTGTCAAAGAGATGCTTAAAAAACAAATGAAGAGGGGCCTGGACCAATAGTCCAGTGGGTAGGGCATTTGCCTTGCATGTGGCTGACCCGGTTCGATCCCCGGCATCCCTATATGGTCCCCCAGAGCACCGCTAGAGTAATTCCTGAATGCAGAGCCAGGAGTAAACCCTGAGCATTGCTGGGTGTGACCTAAAAAAGCAAAAACACACACACACACACACACACACACGCACACAAAGAATAACCTTTCAAATATTGTCAAATTTCTCTCATGCAGATATTTTCTATGGCTGGTACCACAAAACAATCTTTTCTGTTCGTTTGCTTTTGTTATTGAGTCCCACATTAGGCAGAGCTGTGGGGCTACTCCAGTACCTGTGTTCAGGCAAGGGTCACTCCCACAGGTGCTTGGGGGACCCTGAAGGTCTGCAAACTGAACAGGGATCAGCGGCATGCAAGGCAAAGAGACTTAGCTCCCTAATTATCTTTCCAGCTCTCAAATAATCTTTTTATTCACTAAATAAAATGTGTTATGTAACATTTTGGCCTCTGCACACGCCACTGTGCTCAGAGTTCCCTCTTGCTCTGTGCTCTGAAAATACTCCTTGTGGTGCATATGTGGTAAAGAAGATATAGTGCCATCGGTCGTGGTGCAAAACACGTGCCTTAACCCCACGCTACCTCTACAGCCAAGTACATATTTTTAATAACTTTTCTAAAAGAATTTGGGTATTACTTTTCCTTATATAAGATTTTACTTCAGAAATTAAAATTATTGTACATATAAGTATATTACAGACTCAGTATTATAATGAGAAAATAAGTTATAATTTTGATCTTAGGAGTAAGAGCCTCAGAGTTTGCCCCTGTCCTAAATTCTCATACCTAATTTATTGTGTTTTGATACATTAGGGAAAAAATTATTTTTTCACTTTCGATCTCTCAGCACCAAGTTTTTTCTTTCTAAATCTTACTGTCTTGTTCCAGTTTAAATCATTGTTCTTGCACATGTGAATCATTGCTGATCACCTTTTGTTCATAGCCCTTGGTTTTATATTATAAGTATATTTTTTTCTTTCCTTTATGCCCTTTCCATATTCTTATCTTAGAGTAATGTCCTTTTTGTACAGACAGTTAAGGCTATGCATTTGTAATATAGGAGTTAATTAACTCTGAAATATTTACGCCTGGTATCAGTCATATTACCTAATATAAACTTCAGTTGCCTTTATATTGATTCTAGCTCCTTACACCATAAAATAAGGGTCCTGGTATGGGACTAGGATGCACCCAGGACAAGCCATGAATAAGCTTCCCTGGCCTCGACAAGAGACTGAGTGTCATAAGCAGTATAATAAGCTAAGAGCAAGGTCATGGTACAAACTCTGTTGTGACCCAAACTGATCTTGGATCTGGTTTGAGTTAAGATAAAATTAACCTTTATTAACCTGGTCTGAGGACTGAAGCCTGGAATATATAGCTAGATGTCTTGGAAAAAGCATCCTGTCTGTATCTCTTATTGTGTTCAAACAAAATAACTAGAAATATTATTAAGAAGTAAATGTTACACCAGGGAAAAGAAAGGAGGAAAAAAATATGCCCTTAGCTGGAATTCTGCCTCTATTCAGGGCAGGTCTCTAGCCCCAGGGTAGGATTCCACCTCTGGGGGAGAGGTCCCTGGTAGACTGCCCCAGGAAGGAGGGATATTTACACCCTCTCATTGTTTTAGGGTCAAAGTCCATAACCTCTTGTGTCTCATAATCCCCAACACTTTTGGGAGGGTTTAAAGAGCAGACTTGAATAAAGTGGTAGAGCCTCTCAATCTATCAAGGAGCTTGTGATTCTGTTCCTGTTACCCTGCTGAACTCCATATTTAAAACCAAGCAAAATGTTCCCAGTGGCATTCAAATATATTTTCTAAGTTCTTTGCTCATGTCCTCTCGTCTCAGCTTTTCTGTCTGTTTGGAGGACTGATTCTAGTATCCAGCCTGCTGACCTAGAACACTTGGAGTCCTTACTGTGGTAAAGTGTGGTCCCTTATTATAAACGGACTGAAATGGGGAATTTGGTTGCTTCTAATTTTGATTTCCTTGAAAGATTCTTAGACACTTTAAGAAGATATAAAGCATTGCCATTTAATGCATTCACCTGCAAAGAACCTGCAAAGAACTGATTTTGATTATGTTCTCAGGGTTGAGTGACCATCACCACAATCCAATCTAAGAGCATTTTTGTCCTTCAAAGAAACTCTGCATGGCATTCTCTCCTGTTCCTTCGCACCCCACCTTCTCTGTAGACAATCGTTAGTCTACTTTCTATTTGCAGGGTTTGTTCTCAACAGTTTGTGTAAAATGCAATTACACAAGATGCAGTCTTTGCAATTACCCTTCTCCTCCTCCTCCTCCTCCTCCTCCTCCTCCCTCCTCCTCCTCCTCCTCCTCCTTTTCCTCCTCCTCCTTCTCCTCCTCCTCCTCCTCCTCCTCCTCCTCCTCCTCCTCTTCCTCCTCCCTCCTCCTCCTCCTCCTCCTCCTCCTCTTCCTCCTCCCTCTTCCTCCTCCTCCTCCTCCTCCTCCTCCTCTCCTTCTCCTTCTCCTCCTTCTCCTTCTCCTCCTTTTCCTCATTTTCCTCCTCCTTCTCCTCCTCCCTCGTCTCCTCCTCCTCCTCCCTCCTCCTCCCTCTACTTTTACACTCACATCTCTAGGTTCTTGCAAAGTCCCTTTCGCAGAGTCAGTATTCTCAGGAATCAGATTTCTTTTCACTATTTTCTAGAATTTTCTTTCCTCTTCACAAAGCTTATGTTGGAAATGTGAGAGATAATTATTGGTATCTATATGTGTTTTTTTGTTTTCTAACTAATTTAAGTTTTTAGTGTTCTTTGTCTTCTAACATGTTTTGTATAATTTTATTTGTTTTCTTTTTTTATATTTTATTATACCACCTTTATTTTTTTTAACATTTTATTATACCACCGTGAGATATACAATTACAGCTTAGTTCACGCTTGGGGGTTTCGGTCACACAGTGTTCCAGCACCCGCCCTCCACCAGTGCCCCTCAGCCACCACCCATGTCCCCAATTCCCTCCCCCCTCCCACATCCTGCCTAAATGGCAGGTTCTTTATCTCCCTCTCCCTCTCCCTCTCTCTCTCTCCTCCTTCTCCCACACATTGTGGGTTGCACTACATACACTTAGAAGCCATCATTTGCATTTTTTGTCTGTATTTAATGCTCAGTTCTATGTTAGTATCAGACCTTTAGACATTTATTCACACATGTTCCCTTCTCTATCTAAACTAACCTCTGACTTCCACACGCTTGTGGTAATTTCCACTTTCGGTAAGATCACCCTAGTATATTTATGTTATGCAAATAAATGCAGTCATTCTATGTCTCTCTCTTTCCTTCTGACTAATTTCACTCAACATGATTCTTTCCATATCCATCCATTTATAGCAAAAATTTCATAACTTCATTTTTTCTGAACAGCTGCATAGTATTCCATTGTGTAGATGTACCACAGTTTCTTTATCCAGTCATCAGTTCTCGGGCATACTGGTTGTTTCCAGGTTCTGGCTATTGTGAATAGTGCTGCTATGAAAATAAAAAAGTGCGGATTGTGTTTCCGCTGTGTGTTTTGGCTTTCCAGGGTATATTCCCAGGAGCGGTATGGCTGGGTCCAAAGGGAGCTCAATTTCTAGTCTTTGGAGGGAATGTCCATATTGTTTTCCAGAAAGGTTGTACAAGTAGACATTCCCACCAACAGTGTATGAGAGTCCCCTTTTCCCCACATCCACGCCAGCACTTGTTGCTTTTACCCTTTTGGATATGGGCCATTCTCTGTGGTGTGAGGTGATATCTCATTGTTGTTTTGATTTGCATCTCTCTGATGATTAGTGATGATGAGCATTTTTTTCATATGCCTTTTGGCCATTCGATTTCTTTCCTTGTCAAAGTTTCTGTTCATCTCCTCTCCCCACTTTCTAATGGGGTTGGCTGTTTTTCTTATATAGCTGTACCAGTGCCTGATATATCCTAGATATTAACCCCTTATCAGATGGGTATTGGGTGAATATTCTTCCCATTCTGTTGACTGTCTTTCTATCTTGGTCACTGTTTCTTTCGAGGTGCAGAAGCTCTTCAGTTGTGTTGTTCTTCCAGTGGGTTTGGGGAGATATGCTGGAAATTCTGACTTACAGGCTGCCATGGCCTTGCAATCTGCAAAGTGCAATCTCTTATCTTTTTGTTTCACAATCTGAATATTTGTGGTATCAATATTTATAAATGAGTTAAAGATTTCACTAATTAACTAGCAATGCTAATTTTGGGTTTTCACTGTATTTACAGAATGTATTTCACTGTATTTACAGAATACAGCTCTGTAAAATCCTTCTCTCAGACATTATGCTTTAAGGCTATAGCTCAATACTCTATTGTCTTTCATCATGGATAGGCTAGTCAGAGTTTTTGCACATGCTGGCAGTATTAGGTCTCCCAAGACAGCAGAGTAGAAGCTAAAAGATCTCCCATTGTTAGGCTTGATTGAACTTGAAAAGCTTTATTTCCATTGTATACAGAGACCAGTGTAAGTAATGAAGCCAGTTCAGTTTTAAGGAGTGAGAAAACAGATTTGATTTTTTTTTGGGGGTTTGCTATATTTGGTTTTCGTTGGAGGGCATTTTTGAGCCATATTCCATTATGCTCAGGGCTTGCTTCAGGCCTCTGTGCTAAAAGGTCTCTCTTGGTAGTGCTCAGGGATCATATGCATTGCTGGGGGATTGAACTATGGTCAGCCCAGGCCAAACAAGAACCTTAACCTCTGTACTATTTCTACAGTCCTAAATTCTACTTCTAGATGGCAGGAACTTCAAAACATCTATCTGTACCCCTCTTCTCTTTTGCCTAGTCTTTTAAGTCCAGTGAATTCACGTCTATTCCAAGGCTTTTTAATGCAAACTCCTTAGATAAGCAACTAGATTAGCAGATATTTACTCGAAAGTTGATTAAATTTTGTTTGTGAAATTTGTCAATCATTATACAGAAGCTGATAGTGGAAATAAATCTTGAACAGTGAGTTTCCCAAATACAGACATTTTAAAATTGCATCCTATTATAAGGAAAAAAAATATGTAGACATGTATAGATTGAGAGAGAAGAAATGATTTTGGAATAATGGGGAAATCAACATGGTTAGATGGTGGAGTAGAGAAATGTGAGTGGTGGTAAAGCGGTCGGATTATTCCAAGAGTCTTTCTATCAAAGCAAGAGCTTTATCACCTAGCTTCACTCCTGAATGCATTGCTTTACAAGCAGAAGCAGTAAAGGTAAAATTACCATTGTGGAAATTATTATTTTTCCACCCCAAACAGGACATTGAACAAATAAAAATTCCGTGAATTGGTGGATACTAGTGCATAATAGATATTCTATGGAAATTTAGGGGATAGGAACTGGATTATTACAACTAGAGAATAATAACAGCATGAACTTGAACTTTGAAATCAAGAAAAAACCAGGATTTTGTATAGGCTAGGTCATTGATGAGTCGGAGACAGAGGGAACAGTTCAGGAGTTCAGGAAGCACACACACATTCATCAGCCCACCAGATAGACGGTTTTGGCCCAGCACTTCCTGACTCCAATGAGCAGAGGAAGTGAGATGCCATAAAGCCTGCAGGTGGGAGACATCTATCCTGGGCTTGATGAAAGCAGAGGAAAAGGAAAATCAAGGTAACTGAAATTCTTTATCCGTTTTTGGCACTTTGTACAAAGTGACGTAATTTAAAAAGGATATAATCTGAGTTATATTTGCAAACCTATACAAATTAATGTGCTCTGCATGGTTTTTTTGAAAATTGAGACATTTTTTTTTTAATTAATTTTTTTATTTTTACAATTACAAAAGATATACAATTAAAAAGTTCATATTTGGGTTTTGGTCAGTACAGTGTAGCAGCACCCATCCCGCCACCAGTGCCCATCTCCCACCACCAACGTCCCCGGTTCCCTCCCCCCCTCCCCCAGCCCTCCTCCATGGCAGGTTCTTTATTTCTTTCCATTTCTCTATCTTTCTCTTTTCCTTCCTCTCCAGACTATGGATTACAAAACATACATTAAAGGGTTGTCATGTGTATCCTTTTGCCTCTATTTAATGCTCAGTTCTAGGTTGGCATTAGTACCCTCACAATTGTTAGCACACTGTTCCAGAAAATTGAGACATTTTTATTGCTTGTTACTTAAAGTCGCTAACACAAAGTAAGCAATGTGGAATGTGACAACTGAAAATATCCTCCGATGTCCTTTCATTGTCCTTTCACTGATTCGACACCCACCACCATCTTCTTTTTTCCTTATTAAAAATAAATTTGCGGCTTGAGCTATACCACAACAGGTAGGATGCACGCCTTGCATGCAGTTGACTTGGACTTGAACCCTGGCACCCCATATGGACCCTGGAGCTCACCAGGAGTGAGCCCTGAGCACAAAAACATGAGTCAGCCCAGAGCACCTCTGGTGTGAAACCTACTCACGATTGGTTTGAATTAATCCAATACTCCCTATTACTGTTTCATGCTGTTCGGATTCTAGCCGATTGCCAGTCAACAGATCAAATGCCCTGTTTGTTATTTCTGTTTCAGAGGATCTTATAATGTCATTCACCATATCCATGGCCATTGGCCTGGTAATTGGAGGACTGATTTGGGCAATCCTGGTTTGCTTGTCTCAAGAAGAGCCAGCGCCCCATCTCCCAGTGGAGCTCCAACCGCAGGCTGAGGTCTTCCTACACCCACGGCCTCAACAGAACTGGATTCTACCGCCACAGTGGCTGTGAACGCCGCAGCAACCTCAGCCTGGCCAGTCTCACGTTCCAGAGACAAGCTTCCATGGACCAAAATTCCTTCCCGCGAAAATCAAGCTTCAGGGCTTCCACGTTCCATCCTTTTCTGCAAAGTCCACCACTTCCCGTGGAAACTGACAGTCAGCTGATGGCTCTCCCTACTTCCGGCATCTCCCCCTACCATGCACACAACCCACAGCCTGGGCCGCCCGATTTCCACTGGTCCAACAACAGCCTGCGACTGGGCCTTTCAACTCCACCCCACCTGCTTATGAATCCATCATAAAGGCCTTCCCAGATTCCTGAGTTAGGGGGCTTTTTCTATATTTTATTATTTTTTAATGTCTTGTCTTTTTGAAAAAGAAGATCATAAGTATGGTAAACACACAATCATTTTGATGACACAGTCCAATCAAAATGGACAGCCAAGCTAAAGCAGTACTGGACATTTCCAGTATAAAATGTTATGGACTTCGTTTTCCTTTCTGTCTCACTAAAAGAAGTAATTATTTTCCATGTAGTTATTGTTTTGTCTTTTGTGCTCCTTGTGAGGTTTGAACAAGATTGTGATTCTAATCTAAGAATCAAGCGCTAATAACCTCTTATATGTACTAAAGTAAAAGCTTTAGAGATTTGTACAGTCCTCACATTTTTAGAGTGATTAAAATATATGAAAGAAGTAAACACCAGCATTTTGCTTTAGAAAATAGTGATCTTTTAATAATTTTCACTTGGTGTAGAGTGAAAGGGACCAGTTAAGAACGTTGGACTTCTTGGGACCTGAGAGATAGTACAGCGAATAGGGCACGTGCCTTGCATGCTGCCAAGCCAAGTTTATTCCTTGGCATCCCATATGATCCCCAACGCCTCCGGGAGTGGGTCCTGAGTGCAGAGCCAAGAATAAGCCCCCAAGTACTGCTGAGCTGCTGGGTGTGGCCTCAAAACAGAAATAAATGGAAAAAAGAATCTTGGGACTTCTAGTGTAGGGACTAAGCCAGGTGGCAGAAACCAGACCTAGTCCCCTGGAAGGCCCTGGGGTCTGCCGGTCCTCACTCCTCATCCTGCCCCTGTCCAAGCTCTTCTCCCTACACTGTCAGATGGGGCCCTGGTGGTCCCCTAAGTACCTTAGTGCAGACACCAGGTATGACTTTGGTGGTCCATGACTTGAGTCAGGCTGTGTACTGCTAGGCATGGACCCTAAAACTGACTTTTCAATGGACTATTAGGACAAAGAATGACAAAGAGGACTCTGAAGTTGCTCAACTTCCCTCATTTATAATTGAGAGAATCAAACCAAGGAAGCTGAACTCTATGGTGTTAAAAGCCATTTCCACTTTGACATTTTTGCCAGACTTCTTTTGTACTTTCGCCAAGATGATTATCCATAGCTTGGAGGCAAATGTTTTAGATTTACTAACACGATGATTTGACTTTTCTTCACTGCTTCCGTTGGGTTGTCAGAGAAGCAGCAACAGCAAATACAGTTCTTGTGTCCTACCATAAACCCTAACATTGAACTGTCATTGTTCTTAACAGATGATTTTTCTTTTATCAATCTAGCAACTGGAAAAGCACTTTAGGATATTTTTCTCAAACTTTTACAGACAAGTAAGCTTCCCTGAGGGGGAGGAAAAAACACTCTTGAAAACAGATGTCGCATATTTGCAAAGAAATCTTTTTGTATTGACTGCTCAGATATCATTTGTTATTTGTCTGGATTTCAAACTCATTTTATGAAGAGTTCTTGGCAAAAGATTACGCGACCAGCAACCTCTTTCTTCCCGGGCTGGGAGGGCTCCACTGATACAGGTGGGTACCCCATTAAAGAAAGTTCCCTCTCCCAAATGGATACCAGCAAGATTCCAGCACCTTGGATGCCCGTTTTATTTTAGGACCGTAGGTCCCCAAAGTCTTCCTCAAACGGCCTGTAGTGGGACTTAATAGAACCAATATTTTGGTGCTGTTGCTGTTCTCCTGTTTCTCTAAATATTGAACTCCCCAGTGAAGAAAAATGTATGTTTAGTTCCTGTAATGCAGAGTTTATGGCTCAAGAGTATAATAATTTTAACATAATAAGAGATTCCATATAGCATGGTCTGTATTATTTTCATTTAGCTTATATTATCCATTATTCTCAAGGACACTTATTTTTTTTATCTCTTTGTTTTTTTTCTGTTTTTTTTAATATTTTATTATACCTCCGTGAGATATACAATTACAAAGATGTTCATGTTTTGGGTTTAGGGTCATACAGTGAAGGACACTTAATTTTTTTTTTTTTTGCTTTTTTGGGTCACACCCGCGATGCTCAGGGGGTTACTCCTGGCTTTGCACTCAGGAATTACTCCTGGTGATGCTCGGGGGACCATATGGGATGCTGGGGATAGAACCTGGCCGGCACAGGCCGGCTGCATGCAAGGCAAACGCCCTACCCGCTGGGCTATTGCTCGGCCCAGGACACTTATTTTTAATGTTGTTTCATCAAATATATTTGAAAGGAAGGAAGGAGAGAACAAACTAAAAATAAGAGGAAAAGAGCAAAAAAATATGCTCTAAAGATGACTGATTTATTATAATTGAATTTGGTGGTGATGGGGGCAGGGGTTATTACTGGACCACATCTGTCTTCTGGCTCCACACTTCAGAGATTTCTCCTATGGTGCTCAGGAGACCATATTGGGTAGTAGAGCCTGAGTCATAGCATGAAAAGCAAGAGCCCTATCCATTGTGCTATCTCTTAGGCCATGCAACTTTATTTTTAATAAACAAATTGACCAGGGCTGGAGACAGAAGACAGGGTGTTTCCCTTGCATGTGGAGTCCCATGTTCAATACCCAGCATTCCATATGGTCCCTTAAATCCTCCAAGAGACATGACCCTTGAATGAATAGTCAAGAGTAAGCCTTGAGTACCATTTGGTGTGGCCCCCAAAACAAAAAAATACATAAGTAAATAAATTTATCAATTTTCATAAACCCAACTGGGTTTCAAGAGAGAGCTAGGGAAGGCCCTAGATTTTTCCCCAACACAGACATTAAATGAGTTATTAACTTAATAATAAGACTAATTTTTTGGAGTTGGAAACAGGATAATATATTTTCAAGGATATAGGGATTTCAGATTCCTTTCAGAAACTTTAGATTAACTGCTTGCATTTGGAACGTTAACATATGACAATGCATATTCAAGGAAAAAGGAGAATATTTTATTTTTCCTTTCTAATTTAATTTCGTTTTAGGCACTGTGATTTACAGTACTTTTTTTTTTTTTTTTTTTTTGGGTCATACCTGACAATGTTCAGGGGTTATTCCTGGCTCTGCACTCAGGAATTACTCCTGGCGGTGCTCAGGGGACCATATGGGATGCCGAGGATCGAACCCGAGTTGGCCACATGCAAGGCAACGCCCTACCCGCTGGACTATCGCTCCAGCCCCGATTTACAATACTTTTAGTAATAGAGTTTTATTTTCGTTAAACATTCTAGCACCACACCCTCCACTAGTGTATCTGCTTCCCCCATCATTGACAAGGCTTTTTTTTTTTTTTTGCTTGTGTGTCATCCTGGAATTTTAACATGAGAAATAAGCAAAGTGCATGGTTTTTATCTAGAATTTATACCAGGGATAAAAGCTGCTTTATATCTCTCAAATTAAGAAAATGAGAACAGAAGTTCTCTGGTGTATTTAACCATCTAGCAGAATTATATTTCCTTCCCATCATTATGGAACAATCAAAATGAGCATATTGCAAATATTGTGCAAGGAATAAAATGGCAAATTAAAGGAAAAGGTGGACAATATTTAGTTGTACTTGTTTTATTTGAATTTTTTGGTGCTTATGAACTAAAAGTAAACTAAGGTCAATTTTATTTAACAGTATATTGACTTATCAATGAATATCTCCTTTTTAATTTAGTATTCTAACCCAGTGTATCATTCTCAAAATACCATGCAAACTATTTTATGTAAAAATAGATAACATAAAAAATATAACAATAATCTCAATAAGAATTTTAATGAATTTATTCAGATAAATAGAAATTATTTATTAAAAGTGTAACTTAGGTTCTTCTATTGCTATAATAATAATTCCATAACTATTAATGAACTTTTTTAAATTGAATAAACATTTAAATAAAGATAATATTTAATATAGAGTACATTTGAAATGCCAAGCAAATCCATGACCGACAAAAGGGACACCTTTAATAATCAAAGGATGGAATAAATTAGAAAGTAAAATAGCAGCTACCTTCACTAATTTCAAATCAAAATATCAAGTGAAAAGTGTACCCAGTGTAAATTAAGTAAAAAACAAAATTCAACATAAATTTGGCAAACAAGTGGACAATATCTTTAATTTAAGACTAATACACAAATAGACATGGCAAACACTCTGAATAGAGAAGGGAGTAAGTTAACCAATATAGATGATTCACCAAAAGGAGAATTTGGATTTCCAGCTTGGTACTAGCATGTTGATTTGGGGTAACTGTCACTCTGAAAGAGATTCTTTCTATGTTGTTATTGTACAACAATGACAACTTGAGAATTACTATTCATCTCATTGGAACTATTTATGGAAAAGTCACTATACCTCATATATATTCAGGAATTTTGTAAAACATTTTTCAAAACAACAGAAAATGAGTTTACAATTTTTTTTCTCACGTGATTTAGGTGTGCCCGATTGCTAAGGCAACGTAGGGAGACATAAGTCATCTGCCCGCTCTGATTTGGACGGCAAACTCTGCATAAAGGCATGATTGGAGTAGTCTACAACACAAGTTCAGAGATGATAAAACTGAGAGATGACATTGACAACATTTGTGACAGTAAATGATTTTATTTATGTAAATAATTTATGATGAGTGGGAAAATGTAAGAAAAAAGTAAAAACTAGCTGCCAAAATGAACACAAAAATTTCTAAATAGAAAGGAAAACATCTAAATTAAAAAGTGAGAAAATAGGAAACTCTAAGAATTATAAAATATGGGGCTGGGGAGATAATACAGCAGGTAAGTGCTTGTCTTGTGAGCAGTTAACCCCGTCTCAATCCCTAGCACTCCATAGGGTCCCCAAGTACTGCCAGGAGTAATTCCTGACTGCAGAGCCTCTGAGCATCACTGGGTGTGATCCAAACACAAAGAAACAAACAAAAGGAATTTTAAAAGAAGAACAACAGTGCAGAATAGATTAATAAGGGACAATAAGAGCAAAACGTGTTTCCCAGATCAGGGACACCTAGAAATGTGGTATAGAACAGGTTAAATGAACAAAATAATTCACAGGTAATACAAATATCCAGTCTCAAGAGAAAGCGCTAAAGATACCAGGAGAGGTCAATGAATGATTATATCTCTCCTATACCAAACAACTGCCAATCAGTAGTTTTGACAGACCTCAAAGATATAATAACCTGCCCATAGTGCCGGATTATTCTCCAACAGGTCAATAGTTGAAGTTTGAAGAGAAACATTGAAATTTGTGAGAAATAGTTCAGCAGATACATATTTAATCATTAGATGTGCATTTTTTATTTCACATGTGACTGAAAATGTAATAATAGCAATATATTGTCTTGTTGATACAACTTGGATTTTTTTCCCTAATACATTAATGTCTTGAAGTAAACAAGAATATTGGCTCAGGGAAGAGAAATGGAACAATGGGTAGGGTGTTTCTCTCACCCCGGCAACCTGGCTTCAATCCCTGGCACATAAATGGTCCCCTGAGCCTCCCTATTGAGTGATTCCTGAGCACAGAGTCAGCCCTGAGCACCACCTGATATGACCCCCAAACAGACAAGCAAAAAAGAATAAATTGCCTCAAATTAATAAAAATAGATTTGACCTATTAAAACCACGAGAAAAAAGACCATCAGAGGTACCTAATTTTAGCTCAGGTAATAACTAAGTTGCTGTCCTCATAAAGCATTATTTTTTAATTTTTTAATTAAAAACTATGTTTCTTAATTAAAAACATATGTTTAAAAAGCTATGTCATACTATGTCCCAACATCCAGTGTGCATTTTCCACAACCAATGTCCCCAGTTTCCCTCCTTCCACCCCTCCCCCTTCCCCAACCTACCTCTATGTCATCAGTTTTCTTCTGTCTGTCTCTGTCTCTGTCTGTCTGTCTGTCTGTCTGTCTGTCTCTTTCCTTTTGGGCATTATGGTTTTAAAGCACAGTTTTCTCTCTCTCTCTCTCTCTCTCTCTCTCTCTCTCTCTCTCTCTCTCTCTCTCTTTCCTTTTGGACATTGTGGTTTTAAAGCACTAATTTTTCCCCCATGCATTAAAGCTGCAATAATAAAGAAGTTGCCAAAACACTTTCTCCTAGGAGCCAGATAGATATTACAGGATTAAGTCACATCCTTGGTGTCAGGGGGCCGCTGGGGTCCCCACAATACCAGGAAATGAGTTCCCTTCTACCTCCAAAGCCAGCGGAGAATGAATGAAAACTCAGGAATCCGTGCGATTTTAAAAGGATTTACTACCACAGGTTCTGATGTATAATCCAAGAACAGAAAAAACCCCAAAATTTGGGTTCCCGGCTGAGCCCAGGCCATGTATAGGCCAAGATGGCTGCCACCACACGTTGAAGTCCAACAGAGAACAGAGAGGCAGAAGCCAAAGGAAGCCAGAATGGCAAAAAAAGGCTTCTCCTTTCTCTCAGTTTATTTTATAGATATAAATCCGCCAAAACTTCCCAGCCTGGAACATCATGGGCTGGGCTATCTAGAGATGAAGGCAGGTAAACAACTCTATTGAAATGCAGCACTTCAGGTGTTCAGGTGGGCCTTTTGGCTTTAGTGCCAGAGTTGATTCAAAACCTCCCTAGGTGAGCTGGGAGGGGCTGCAAGCTAAGTGTAGCTGGAGCTTAAAGCAGGGCGTGTCACACAACACTTGGCCTACATGCAGCTGCCCCTTGTTCAGTCCTTTTCAGCTTGTATGAAAACAATCTCAATAGAGAATCAAGTATTCTCTAGTACTATACCTTTCATTTCTGTTTCAATCTGTCCTTTGGTGGGGTACATCCAATCACACTTTGGGCCCATTCCTGGTATGGTACTGGGGATATGCTGCCAGGTATCAAACCTGGGGCCCCTGTGTGCAAAGCAAGCACCCCAATACTTCGGTATCTCTCCAGCCTCAGTTAATCTCTAGGAGTATATCTTAAACAAGGAAGAGTAAGCTTCAAGGCTAAGATTACAATGAATTGACTCACTCCTGATCACTGTATCACTGTCTTCCCGTTCATCTTCGATTTGCTCAAGCAGGCACCAGTAACATCTCCATATGACTACTGTCTCATGCAAGTAGAGCCCAAGGGCACCTGCTTGCTCCAGGAACATAAAGAGCCTCAAACCATTCCATCAGGTCATGGAAAATGAGGTTTATAATTGTTACTGGTATCTGGCATATCAAATACGACACGGGTAGCTTGCCAGGCTCTGCCATGCAGGTAGCATACTCCTGTAGTCATCTCAAAATCCAGCATTTATTGATGAACCGCAAGGCCGCAGCGACCGGGCAAGCTGGGCTGTGATAGGCTGGTCTACTGGGTGGAGTTCTGACGAGGAGTAAGTCCAGATGTGGAAAATGGAGGTCCTCATGGAGTGGGGGGGTCGCTCTGGCCTGTTGTGATGCTCTGTTGGGGTGGCGGGCCAGGGCTAGAACCTGCTATTCCTCCCAGGCACCTCATGAGCTGCTGGGCACAGTTAGAGCCAGTAGCAGCTCTGCCCCATGTCTGTCTCAGTTAATGTCATCAGTTAATGCTTCTATAAATTCTTTACGATCATAGAATGTATGTGAAATCTCTTTGGGTTCCGTATGTGAAATCTCTTTGGGTTCCGAAGCATGAGTTCCGTGTGAATGATTTCCTGCTCTTTAATGTCATACTGTTTCCTCTCCTGTGTGAATTTTCTTATGTACATTGCAGCAAGACTTCAACGGGAAAGCTTTTGTGTTGCAGGACTCCTAAGGGCTGCTGCATCTGCTCTGAATTGCTGCCTGCAAATCACTTCGTAGATAAGGGGGTAGTCTAAATGTGGCAGTTTATCTGACCATGTATGCTGTACTAGCTGGTATAAATATTCTCCCATGCTACCACAATCATCGTGGGACTAGCTAGATCTTACCAGCATATTAGCCTGGCCACGTAGGGACCCCTAAGTAATTAGACCAGAGAGAAATGCTGTTTGCTTCCAAGCAAACAAGCATGCCTCCCTGATATACTCAAAGGCAACTAAAATACAAAACTACAATGAAGTAGAAGAGACTTGTGAAGGCTTGGAGAAATATTTAACTGGCATTAGTATTAGTCTTTGGTACAGAGACATGCCATCTCAGAAACCCCCTTCTCTACCCTATAAAGGTATTTCCAGGCAGATCTTGGCTCAAAACATTAGCATACTAAAGGGCCTAGGTGAGGTGCAGGGAGGGATTACCTAAGGGCATTTGACCCTCCCTGCTTTCCATAACAGTGGGAGGAAGGTCTGAGTTGCAGGGATATAAAACTAGCCTGTTTCCTCTTTTGCGGGCTTCTTTTTGGGCTCTCTATTTGTGAGCGCTCACCCTTCTTGGGAGTCTTGTCTTCTTCTCCTTTTACAGGGCCTTTATACATGGTGGCTGCCATCTTGGCCTACACGTGGCTGGGGTTCTAGCCTGGAATCCTAAGCACCGGGCTTTTCCTTTGCTGATTTGTATGCCTGAACCTGTGATAAGTAAAACCTTTTAAAACTGCATCAGATTCCTGAGTTTTCATCCATTCCTCGCCGGCTCGGAGGTAGAAGGGAACTCGCTTCCTGGCACTGTCTGGGACCCTGGCGGAGCTCCCTGACACTTTTGTACATTCTTAACATTTGTAAGATTTCTCTTCTCTATGAATTGTCTACTCACTCCTGATAATGAGTAAAAATATTTAGAAACTTTATTGAACTGATATTATTATTGGGATTAGAATTGCTTTTGATAGTGTCCTAGTTACAGAATTTACCAGGTCCACAAAGCTTAAGGGTTAATATTGCTTCATCTACAAGCAGTGTTATTGTTAGTGCTTTGTTTGTTAGAAGGATCCCTGGTGGGGAGGTGAAGGGGTGGGTGGTTCCACCCTTAGTGATGTTCAGGGGTTTCTCCCTCACTCTCCACTCAGGAATCACTCCTGGTGGTACTTTAGAGACCAAAGGGATGCCCAGGATCAAAACTTGGGTCTGCCACATGCAAGACAAATGTCCTACTGTTGCAGGTGGACCCCCGGTGACTTATGTGAGGCAGGAAGGGGAGAGAGATGGTCGCTTTCTTCCCAGCCACCTCTGCCACCCGGATCCGATGGACAGGCTAAGAACTGATAAAGTCTGCTATGAACCCCCTGCATGGTGTGGGCCTGAGCCCCACCAGCCTCATGAGGTGGCCGTCAAGCCACACCTGACGTCCCGCTTGATCTTTAGGAGTGGGAGTTGATCCCTACCACCCGAGGTTTCTCGGGGAGCCACGGACTCAGGCTGGAGCAAGGAATTGCTCTTTGTAGGGAAAGGAAAGTCAGTCCTAGGCCTTACCCAGGGCTGCCTTAGGGTTCTTGTCTTTCTTGCAGAAAAAGAATTTTCAGGAGTCGACGAGCAGTGAAGTAAAATAGGTTTTATTGAGGAGGTTTTAGGAGAGGGGGAGGGAGAGAAGAAGAGAGAGAGAGTACACATCTCAAGAGGGGAGATGCGGGCAACACACGTGCTTAGGCACCACATGTGCTTTCGGCCACAGGGGGCTTAGGCAGCATGTGTGTCCATGCAGTATAGGCGCGCAGGCAACATGTGTGCCCAAGCAGTATGTGCATGCTGTCCTTTGTTCAGGATGGCTTTTATAGATTTCTCCCCAAGTTACGCCCATATGGGGCTTTAACCTCGGTTGCTAGGGCCCTATTGCCAAGGGGAGTAGACTTTGGGAGTGGTCTTCTTTGACAGGCATGTTTTTGGAGTCTTCTGTGAGCTGGGTGCTGGGCGGGAAGGCTGATTTATTTTCCTTAGAAGGGTTAGTTATCTAAAGTCTTTAGAAGGGTCAGTGGCCTATGGGCTTCACACTTTCCCTTTGGCCTTCCCTTCCCCAGGGTCTATTGTTGATAGTGGTCTTGTCAAGTTTGGTTTCGGGCTTTCAATCAGGTGTGGCTCTGGATCTCCTCTTCTTCAGGAATTTTATTGCCATGTGCCCCCGTCTGCCTGCCTACAACACTACCTGCCTTACTATTTCTTTAGCCCCACTATCCTTAGTGCTTGATTTTGTAGAGTTAAAATATTTCAGGGATGCATAAATAGTCCCATACCAAAGTAACATTCACACATGTTCTAGCCCTGGAAAACTAGAGGATTGTTGGCGTATCTCAAGGCACCTCAAACAGGGAGGAAGACTGGCTTTCGATGCAACAGAATATATGGGAATCATGATTCAAACACCAAATTCCATTCTCCTTCCCTGCTCGTCTCTCACTCCCCCTCACATCTTGCCTTTCAATTCCATGTTTGTTCTAGTTTATTACTTTTTTCTTAATGTAACAGAGAAAGGATAATTGGTCTCATAGTAGGGGAAAGTTAAATACAGAAAACACAAGAATTCATTAGCAACTGATGCTGGGAGAAAAAGAGGCAGCGTTTTCTTTCCTTCTATAGAGTGTATGCAGGACATGCTATTTTATCCACCCAATCTCTAATGTGAAAACCACATTCACCCCCTTATCTATCCACAAAACTAAGAAAGAAGAAAAAACATCACATCAAATCTCACATGATCGGACCTAGCAAACCCAGGAACAGTTTGCAAATGATTTTGCACTAGAGAGTCCCAAGTATCAGACCAATGGGTCTCCATCTCACTCTGCTTTGTTAAGAGATGAAATTATAGGTCAGGGTCAAATAATATGACCTTGGGAAAAGTTTGGCTCATTGTGATGCTCTTGGCATTCTCAATCAGCTTGTGGGAACAGAATGGGGAAGGCCTACCCACTGGCTACAACACTTATTATATCTTGTTTCAGTTTCACAGTCTGGACCTTACAGTCCAAGGCTTTCAGATTTTAGCTCTTCAAACTAAATTTCCAACTTCATTCCATCTGTTTCTTCCGAACCAAGTATGGACTCCATTGCTCCCTTTACAAGAGTTCTTGGAGTAAAAATTTGCGTGCAATAAACATCAGATTTAAAAGTTAAATCTTGAAACTAAGCAGTAGGGCATTTGCCTGCATGCGGCCTTGGGAGAGAAAAAAATATTAAGTTCAATCTTTCAGGGTTTAAGTTTTGCCTGGCCTCATCTCCATCTTGTTGAGACATTTGCATTCCTGGGTCAGTAGGGAAACCACAGCCCAAGGGGATGGTCTCTGAATAGAAGCATTTGAAGATTCTACATTGTGACTTTTGGGTCCTATTTTGCCTCTAAATATGTGCCTTTCCTGGAAGACCATTCTCCACGCAAACAACCCCCTCCAAAAAGGCGGGTGTGGCCATACTCGTATCTGACAATATAGATTTCAGGCTGAAAAAGATCAAAAGGGACAATGAAGGCCATTTCTTAATAATTAAGGGGTATGTTTACCAGGAAGAAATCACACTGCTAAACATATATGCGCCAAACGAGGGTCAGCAAAATACGTAAAACGACTATTAATAGACCTCAAAGAAGACATTAACAGTAGCACAATAATAGTCGGAGATTTCAACACTGCCTTATCGACTATGGATAGATCGACGAGGCTGAAACTCACCAGGGAAATACTGGACCTGAAGGAAGAAATAGAAGAAAGAGAGCTGGTTGATATATACAGGGCTTTTCATCCCAAAAAAGCTGAATACACTTTTTTTTTCCAGTGCACATGGAACATACTCCAAGATAGACCATATACTGAGCCACAAAGCATACCTCAACAAAATAAAAAGATTGAAATTGTGTCGACTATCTTTTCAGATCACGATGCACTGAAAATAGTAGTGAACCATACACAGAAGCAGGGAGCTAAACCAAACACCTGGAAACTAAACAGCTCACTGCTGAACAACAAATGGGTCATAGAAGAAATCAAACAGGAAATCAAAAGATTCTTAGAAACAAATGACAATGAAGATACCAACTATCAGAACTTGTGGGACACAGCAAAAGCTGTATTAAGAGGAAAGTTCATAGCTCTGCAAGCATTCATCAGAAAAGAAGAAAGGGCCCATATAAATAACCTGACCTCACAGCTGAAAATATTAGAAAAAGAGCAACAAGGGAAGCCCAACCCAGGCAGAAGGAAGGAAATAGTGAAACTTAGGGAGGAAATCAACGACCTGGAAACCAAAAAAAACAATCCGAAGATTAATGAAACCAAGAGCTGGTTTTTTGAAAAATTAAACAAGATCGACAAGCCACTGGCAAGACTTGTAAGGACAGGGAAAGAGAGAACCCAAATAAACAGAATCAGAAATGAAAATGGTGACATCACAACAGAAAAACAGAAATACAAAAGATCATCAGAGGTTATTTTGAGAACCTGTATGCCACAAAACATGAGAACCTAGAAGAAATGGATAAATTCCTGAAGTCCTATAACCTCCCAACGATTGAAACAAGAAGACCTCCAATACCTAAATAAGCCAATCACCATCGGGGAAATTGAAACAGTAATTAAAAGTCTGCCCAAACACAAAAGCCCAGGTCCAGATGGGTTCACTGGCGAATTCTACCAAACCTTTAAGGAGGACCTACTGCCAGTCCTGTTCAAGCTCTTCCAGGAAATAGAAGAAACAGAAACACTCCCAAACAGCTTCTACGAGGCGCATATCACCCTGATACCCAAAGCAGGGAGAGACAATACAAAGAAGGAAAATTACAGACCAATCTCCTTGATGAACACAGATGCTAAGATCTTCAACAAAATACTAGCAAACAGAATCCAAAGACTCATCAAAAAGATCATACATCATGACCAAGTAGGATTCATCCCGGGAATGCAAGGATGGTTCAACATTCGCAAATCAATCAACATAATACATCACATCAATAAGAGAAAAAATAAAAACCATATGGTCCTATCGATAGATGCAGAAAAAGCATTTGACAAGATCCAGCACCCATTCATGATTAAAACCCTCCAGAAAATGGGAATTGAAGGAAGCTTCCTCAAGATAGTCAAAGTCATCTACCAAAAGCCCACAGCGAGTATCATTCTCAATGGGGAAAAATTGAAAGCCTTCCCCTTAAGATCAGGAACACGACAAGGTTGCCCTCTCTCACCTCTTTTATTCAATATAGTACTGGAGGTACTCGCCATAGCAATCAGAGAAGAAAAGGACATTAAGGGCACCCAGATAGGCAAGGAAGAAATCAAGCTATCATTATTTGCAGATGACATGATATTATATCTAGAGAACCCTAAACTCTCGACCCAAAAACTCTTAGAAACAATAGATAGGTATAGTAGAGTGGCAGGGTACAAAATCAATACCCAAAAAGTCGGTGGCTTTCCTATACACAAATAACGAAAGAGAAGAAAGGGATATTAAGAAATTGATTCCATTCACAATTGTGCCACAGAAAATCAAATACCTAGGAATCAGCTTAACCAAGTGTGTAAAGGATCTATACAAAGAGAACTACAAGACACTGCTTCAAGAAATAAAAGAGGACACGAGGAAATGGAAACACACTCCCTGCTCATGGATGGGGAGAATTAACATTGTTAAGATGGTAATACTCCCTAGAGCGTTGTAGCAGATTCAATGCGGTTCCTATAAGGATTCCCATGACATTCTTTAAAGAAATTGACCAAACACTTCTGAAATTCATATGGAATAATAAGCCCCCACGGATAGCTAAAGCAATCCTTGGGAAGAAGAAGATGGGAGGCATCACCTTTCCCAACCTCAAACTGTACTACAAAGCAGCAGTAATTAAAACAGCGTGGTACTGGAATAAAAACAGACCGGTGGACCTATGGAATAGAGTTGAGTATCCTGACACCCACCCTCAAAGACATGATCAGTTAATCTTTGATAAAGGTGCAAAGAGTCCAAACTGGAGTAAGGAAAGCCTCTTCAACAAGTGGTGCTGGGAAAACTGGACAGCTACATGTAAAAAAATGAATTTGGACCTGTGTCTAACACCTTGCACAAAAATCAGTTCAAAATGGATTAAAGATCTCAATGTCAGACCTGAATCCATAAAGTATGTTGAAGAAAATATAGGAAAAACCCTCCACGACATCGATGCTAAAGACATCTTCAAAGGTGAAGCACCATTAGCAAAGCAACTAGAAGAAAATATAAATATATGGGACTACATGAAACTGAAGAGCTTCTGCACCTCGAAAAGAAACAGTGACCAAGATAGAAAGACAGTCGACGGAATGGGAAAGAATATTCACCCAATACCCATCTGATAAGGGGTTAATATCCAGGATATATCAGGCACTGGTACAGCTATATAAAAAAAAAACAGCCAACCCCATTAGAAAATGGGGAGAGGAGATGAACAGAAACTTTGACAAGGAAGAAATCCGAATGGCCAAAAGGCATATGAAAAAATGCTCATCATCACTAATCATCAGAGAGATGCAAATCAAAACAACAATGAGATATCACCTCACACCACAGAGAATGGCCCATATCCAAAAGGGTAAAAGCAACAAGTGCTGGCGTGGATGTGGGGAAAAGGGGACTCTCATACACTGTTGGTGGGAATGTCGACTTGTACAACCTTTTTGGAAAACAATATGGACATTCCTCCAAAGACTAGAAATTGAGCTCCCCTTTGACCCAGCCATACCGCTCCTGGGAATATACCCTGGAAAGCCAAAAACGCACAGCGGAAACACAATCCGCACTTTTATTTTCATAGCAGCACTGTTCACAATAGCCAAAACCTGGAAACAACCAGTATGCCCGAGAACTGATGACTGGATAAAGAAACTGTGGTACATCTACACGATGGAATACTATGCAGCTGTCAGAAAAAATGAAGTTATGAAATTTTGCTATAAATGGATGGATATGGAAAGAATCATGTTGAGTGAAATTAGTCAGAAGGAAAGGAGAGACATAGAATGACTGCATTTATTTGCATGGCATAAATATACTAGGTGATCTTACCAAAAGTGGAAATTACCACAAGCGGGTGGGAGTCAGAGGTTGGTTTAGATAGAGAAAGGAACATGAGTGAATAAATGTCTAAAGTTCTGATGCTAACATAGAACTGAGCATTAAGGACAGACAAAAAATGCAAATGATGGCTTCTAAGTGTATCGTAGTGCAACCCACAATGTGTGGGAGAAGGAGGAGAGAGAGAGGGAGAGGAGAGGGAGATAAAGAACCTGCCATTTAGGCGGGATGTGGGGGGGGGGGAATTGGGGACATTGGTGGTGGGAAATGGGCACTGGTGGAGGGCGGGTTCTGGAACACTGTGTGACCGAAACCCCCAAGTGTGAACAACGTTGTAATTGTATATCTCACGGTGGTATAATAAAATGTTTAAAAAAAAAAAAAAAAAAAAAAAAATAAATATGTGCCTTTCCAAATTATTCCTGATATTTGCTTTACAGGTGACACTTCAGTAACATTTCTGACGTGCTTTGACTTTATTTTATTTTTTCTTCCGGAGGAAAATATTTCAGTCTATTAGGTTAATTCCACCCCGGGTATTTGCAAAAAACAAAGTAGATCTGGCTGTTGACGTTTATCCTCCTGAAGGATCTCTGATTGCTCACTCAAGCAAATTGCAGGCTCATGATCTCACTGATCTTGTGCTATCTTTACCAAATCAAATCTGCAAAGTTCACTTGAAATGTAATGCGTTGTCTTTGAGTCATCTCGGTGGTTTGACTTCATAAGCGTAAACTGAAAACTCCTATTACTGGAAATTTCTTTTTTAAAAAGTAAAACAGCCTATGCCAGATCCCTGATCTATAGAGGCTTTATAAAATTAGGCAACACTTATGAGGTAATGCTGCTGAAAGAAAATCTTTTTAAAAAGACATTTATCTCTAATATTTCTGAAGCACGTAAAACAGAACTAGCATAAATTCACTAAATGTTCAAGGATTGGTGTAAAATATGAGACTACAATCCCAATTTTATTTAATTAGGAAATACATTTTTGTTTGCTTGTTTTGGAGATAGTAAGGTGAGATTCCAAAAAAGCAAACAAAAATGTATTTTTTAATAAATAAAGAGCGATGTTACTGGGGCCCGCTCAAGAAAATCAATGATGAACGGGAAGACAGTGATACAGTGATACCTCACTATGCTCAGGACTTACTCCTGGCTTTGTGCTCATAAATTACTCTTGTGTTCAGGAAAGCATTTGGGATGCCAGGAAACAAACCTGGCTGACAAGGTAATACCCTACCCACCTCATCACTTTGACTCCCAGTTTTATATTTAAGGAAAGTAAAGTGAAAAATTAAACGTCGGAAGGGCAAAAATATTCAAAATCTTACTGAAAGATCAGAACTTTATGAAGAGATAAACCCATTTGTTGTGATATGGCTAGATTTTTTGAGTAAATTAAATTTGTTATTGATAGAGCAACAACATTAAGATATCAGTGCGCAATGGTTTGAATATAATCTTTGACTAATATAGTAAATGTTATTTTATTTAGTAATATATTGAAAATTGGACTTTTCCTATGATAAAATTTTTATTAATGACAACTAAAGTAGGGTTTATTTGCTACTTAGGAGATTACAGAATGATCCACTTTCACACTTCATTTTTCTAAACCACTTATCTATTGCCATGTTTGTAGGTATTTACAGGCCATAAAGTAGACAAACAGAGGTAAAGAGGAACTTTGACATATTTTCTTGAAAGTTATTTAATGAGATTTTTGGAGGATTTTTGATTCCACTTTTTCTATTTGTTTTAGGGGTTTAAGCATAAAAATTTAACATAAAATTATACAACCATATGATATGCAGTGAACTATTTTATAGTAAAATCTAAAGTTTGCAAAACTGGCACTTTTGTATCTACCAGTGGAACACAAACATAGTTTGACTGAGCAAAAATGTTTTTTATGTATTCCTATTTCCAACTCAGTTTTAACCTTTATAAACAATCATTTGAAGATCAAAAATCAATATGCATTAACTTGTTTGCTTTGAAAGAACCTAAATATAAATAAAAATAAATGTAAATCATTTGTTCTTTCCTTTTATATAACCTTTTATTTCTTTACTCTCTGAACTGTTTTATGATACTATAAAAGGAATCTGAAAAGAATGTAAGTAATATGCAAATGATAAATTAGAATTAAAAGGAAGTAAATTAGAGTAGTTCAGTAGGGCAGTGGTTAACAACAGTCTTACCTGGAATTCACTTATCTGGAAAGGGTCACCAATCTGATTCCTAGTCTTTCAGCTCACTAAAAGATAGAAATATGAATAGGTTCAGCATTTGGAATAAACTAAGTCTCATAAAATAAGGGGAATTCTTGTAGAACAAAGACAAGTCATTCATTCAGAATAAGCACATATATTTGAAGTTTATATTCTAAAAAGAATTTCTCAATTGAGTAAACATGTTTTTCTTTTCCTTTTTGGGGACACATCCAGTGGTGCTCAGGATTTATTCCTGCTCTGTGCTCAGAGAGTCACTCTGATCAGGGATCAGGAACTGTATGGGGTGCTGGGGATTGAACTCAGGTCAGGTGAATGCAAGGGAAATGCCTGTTATCCAGCCCATAAACAGTACCTTTTGGGTAAAGACAGCCACAGATTTTGTTGGGTTATGTCTAAATGTATATAGATGCATCATTATAGAAATAATCAACAAAAATAAATTATAGTGTTACTATGATAAGCATTGCTTCAGGGGTGTTGGAGGGTCCTATACAAATCTTAAGAACCAGTTTCCACAACCTAAAGGGGGTTGAAAGATGAGCTTTAAGAGAAGGTAGCAGACATATTTTATTTTTGTTACCAATCTGCTCCGTATAATTGTACCTTGCTTTGTAATCTTGGATTTTCTAACTATATAAAAGAGTATAATTTATTTTATACTCTTTTTAATTATGGTGGATGATCTCAGTTTCCTTTCTCTCAAAATAAACTTTTCTTTGTTGACTCTGGGGAGAGAAGAAATAAGAAGAGTCTTATGGAAAGTAATTTTGAGTATATTCCAAAAGAAATTTATTACTTTCATGTAGTGTGTTAAAAAAGTTAATATGTTGTTGTTGTTGTTGTTGTTGTTCTTTTTGTTTTGTCTGGGGACCAGGCTGTGCTCAGTATTTATTCCTGGCTCCTTTCTCAGAGCTCATTGCTGGCTGTGCTGGGACGGGAGGGGCGCTGAGTCCCTGGGATTGAACCAAGTCTGCTAAGTGCAAGGCAAGTCATCAAAAGTTTATCTTGAACATTTTTAAATGAATTGTCTACAGACTCTCTGGATCTAAGCAATGCAATTTCCTATAACAATATACTACAATAAATAAATTACTTGCAAAGCATATTCCTTTGAAAAGGAATAAGCTACCTGCTGAATAAGTTAGCTGCATAAATTAACTTTCTTTCTGACAATACTTAGGCCAGAAGTTTCTAAAATTTTTGTCTAGATCAAAGGTAAAAACACAAACAGAAAGTTTTGGCTAGATCATAAATATAAAATGCAGCTTGTGTTTGTATAAAATATAGATGTGTACATTAGATATATAATTAAGTATGCATGTATGCATATAAAAATACACAAACATTTTCATGAACTTCATCATATATAAAACATGAGTTATCTATATTTTGCATATTAAGATAAATATATTAAGACATATATTTAAAATCGTTAATTTTTAAGGGAAGGCAGGTTCTAGCCCTAGCCTGCCATCCCAGCAGAGTCTCGCAAGAAGCCAGAGGAACCCCCACACCATGAGAGCCGCCATTTTTTCACATCTGGGCTCCATAGCTCGTCAGAGCTCCACCCAGCAGAAGAGCTGATCTTTCCCTGTCTCGTGGTTCATCAATACATGCACGAGATGAGAGGCACATTTTGTCTCTCTCTCTCCCTTCACTGCTCGTTGACTCCTGAAAATTCTTTTTCTGTGAGGAAGTATACAGGAATATCCCACCCGCACAGCAGAGCCTGGCAAGCTACCTGTGTCATATTTGATATGCCAAATACCAGTAACAATTATAGACTCATTCCCGTGACCTGAAGGAATGGTTTGAGACTCTTAATGTTCCTGGAGTGAGCTGTTGCTCTTGGGCTAACCTAGCATTTGACAGGACATATGGAGATGTTATTGGTGCCCACTCAAGCAAATTGATGAACAACGGGAAGACAAGTGATACAAGTGATTAATATCTAGTTAAGTGATTAATAATAGCTAGTTAAGATCTTACACGGTATGTAAGCAACAATACGAGGATTAAAATTGAGAAAGAACAGTTTCAGTATATCAGCTTCAGTCCTAAACAAGCCTCCTTCCATGTATAACAACCAATCAGACGATGTGCTTCTGAAAGTCTATTGCCACTGTGTATACATACCACATCTTAACTCATTCACGAGTCACTGGGCACCTAGGTTGATCCTATAGCTTAGCTATTGTACTACTTAGTGTTGAAATGAGTAATGGTGTGTATACATCCTTTGAATGGATTTTTTTGTCTTGGGATGCCTATTGAGGTGAGGGTGTGAGGGGGAGGAATACTAGTAGAGGGAAGTTGACACTGGTAGTTGTATCCATGTCGGCATATTGTGTGCCTCAGACTCAATTATCAATAATTTTGTAAATAATGGTTCCTGAATTTTAAAATAAAAAATATATGAAATTTGGGGGCAAAAATACAATTGCTCTTCCATTGCTTGTATCTAATAGAGCAACAATGTCTCTGTTTTACACAAAATATTATTCATCTAGTGAAGAACAAATTAACATAAAGGACAGATGATCCTTCCCAATTATTGTTCCCTGGAAATGATTAGCTAACTGTTCTGTCAAGACCGTTTGTTTAATGAACTTTTGAGTTAAGGTTTTACAACTAAGAGAAACCTGGAGCAGCTAATGCATTGGCTGGAAGTCTCCTTTCATTCAGCTACTGTTTAAGTGTATAAAATACTATTTTCTTTGCACATAATTTATAAGTACACATAGTGGTTTCTTCTTCCTTCTCTCAAATTTCTCTAGCCAGCTTAAGGACAGTTGATGGCAGCAATTCTGTGGCAGGAATTTATCCCAGTGAGCCCTCTTAAACAAAAAGACTTCTTTTAGGAAGGTTTCTTTACTGTAAATCACAACACACCTTTGCATGTCAGTATTGACTTTCTGGGGGATTTCCACAAGGACACTGTAATTCCAAAGCATCTGAAACTGCTGTTCCTTAGAAGACACTACGATTGATAGCAGGGTCAATTTCTCACTTCTTCATATATCAAAATGATTGAAAGAGTATTTTATTAAATCCCATTTCTCTTTCTTTTCTCATTTGGTCTCAGAAAGAAATAGAATTTGAGTCCTATTCAAAAAGATCTATCTTTAAAATGTGCTTTGAACCACCGAATTGTTCTTGGATATTGTTTTACAATGTCATTTATCCTTAAAAATAATACATTAAATACAGTTGTTTAAAAATTTATAAAAGTAGATTGAAGAGAATTTTCTACCCTTTATACACATAAATGTTTTTGATGTGAATATTTACAGAGTTTTTATGTGCCTACATATATTTCCCTTCAAACTAGATCATATTCTAAAGAGGATTTTAGAAAACTAAAATTAGCTTAACATAGCTGCATTTCAATAAATAGAATTATAAACTTTTCTGAACTATTTAGTGTACAGAAAGTATCCATATTTCCTAATAATAACAATAACCCATGTTGTTTTCATGATTTCCTTTATTTTAATTTGCCTTTGTACACTAAAACAAAAGGGAAGATGTTCCTTGAACACCTCACACTTCTTAGAAAAGCACAAACCTAAGGATCTCACGAGGCTACTAGAGGTTATCTATGGCACCTCCACCGGCCTCCAGTTGGCAGTGATGGTAAAACTTCCTGCACCGTGGCCTCCAATCAGGACAGCTGACCAGTATGGGACACACAGTCATTTGGTGTTGTTGCAAGTGGACAGATATGGGGGTCTTGGTAATGTGTACCAGGAAAATCACTGTCTGGAACTTAAATCACCACAAAGGCATAAAGGACTTAGAGAATCAGCATCCATCTGAGGATCCAGAAAACCTCTGAGATGCAGAAATGCTGGGAGGAAGAGTTTCGCTGCTGGGACAGAGGCCACACTAAGAGTATCAGAGAAGACCCTCGAGTTCCAAGCTCTCCCTCTTAGTAACCACCTTAGCAACAGGCTTCTGGGGAGGAGTTTGGGAAAACTGTATGTAAGCCCGCTTGGTAGAGGAAAGGGGTTCATTTGCCCACGGCTCTGACGGTGATGTGCTTTCTCACACTAGTGGTCACTTCTGCTCCTGGGGGATGTGGCTCCCACTTCCACTTGGGATGTATACTTTGTCTACAGCACGTGTTCATCTTGGGAATTTGTGGGTTGTGTTGGCTTTGATCAGCTCTGGAGAAGACCAAGTTCTCTCTCCAACACAGAGCCCTCTTTTCCTGCCCTCCCTTCCCAAACAAACTGATCTTATTCACTATTCATCATATGGTTCTCCTGAAATTGTTTTCTGTGAAGCAAAGCTAATGACCTGGTTGCCAGGGTAGGATTTCAGGCTGATTTTTCCTTCCCTGCCAAGAACAGTTCCTCACTCTGCCCTGGATGTCGCGCTGTAGGACACAGGTGAGAGACAAGGCTCTGAGCTCAGAGCAGGCTTCCATCAGTCCTAAACTTCCCCCGTGAACCTGTTGGGTATGAGGGAAGCTGCAAATCCCCCTCTGTCTGCTTCTCTCCCACCCCCCAACCCTACTCCTACCACTGGAGCTACCTCTCCCGCCCGCAGCAACCATCACAAGGCTTGAATTCAAGCCTCCGGCAGGCATTGCAGTCCAAACTCCCAGAACACATCTTCCCCTCTCTAGATCTGTCTCCCAATAAACGTCACCAAGAAACTGTCAGACTTTTGCGTCTTAGTAGTGCCTGTATGCTTTTAATGCAACCAAATTCCCCCTTCAAGTTTGGGGAAGAAGGGTTTTCTCATTAAGGAATTGTAGGAAATGGTAACACTAGCCTAGAATGGAGCATTGAATGGAGGGAAAGGGATATACACGAATACCCCTAAATGTATGTATTGCAAGCCACAATGTGTAAGAGAAAGGAGGTGGGGGTTGAGGGGAGGGAGAGAGAGAGAGAGAGAGGAGGGAGGAGGGAGGGAGAGAGAGAGAGAGATAATAGGCAAATTGCCCACCAGAGACAGGCTGGGGGGAGGAGAAAAGGAATCAGGGGACATTGGTGGTGGGAAATGTGCACTGGTGGAGGGATGGGTGCTGGGACACTGTATGACTAAAGCCTAATCATGAGCAGTTTTGTAATTGAATATCTCACGGTTGTATATTTAAAAAATCCTTCTATTGCTAACTAAAATTTTATAGGAAAATGTTGCATCCACTTTTTCTTGATCTAGGGTTATCCATTTGTTGTAGGCAGGCAGACAGGGGGCACCACATGGCAATAAAATTCCTTAAGAAGAGATCCAGAGCCACACCTGATTGAAAGCCAAAAGCAAACTTGACAAGACCATTATCAACAATAAATCCTGGGGAAAGGGAAGGCCAAAAGGGAATGTGTGAAGCCCATAGGCCACTGACCCTTCTAAAGGCTTTAGATAACTAACCCTCCTAAGGAAAATAAATCAGCCTTCCCGCCCAGCACCCAGCTCACAGAAGACTCGAAAGCATTCCAGTCAAAGAAGATCACTCCCAAAGTCTACTCCCCTTGGCAACAGGGTCCTAGAAACCGTGGTTGAAGCCCCATATGGGAGTAACTTGGGGAGAAATCTATAAAAGTCATTAATGAAGAAAGGACAGCACGCACATGCTGCCTGGGCACACATGCTGCCTGTGCGCACTGCTGCATGGACACACATGCTGCCTGAGCCCATGTGGCCGAGCACATGTGGTGCCTGAGCACGTGTGTTGCCCGCATCTCCCCTCTTGAGATGTGTACTCTCTTTCTCTTACTTTCTCTCCCCCCCCTCTCCTAAAACCTCCTTAATAAAGTCTGTAAAACTTCACTGCTTGTCGACTCCTGAAAATTCTTTTTCTGTGAGGAAGACAAGAACCCTAAGGCAGCCCTGAGTAAGGCCTAGGACTGACTTTCCTTTCCTGCAAAGAGCAATTCCTCGCTCCAGCCTGAGTCCGTGGCTCCCAGAGAAACCTCGGGTGGTGGGGATCAACTCCCGTGCCTAGAGATCAAGCGGGCATCAGGTGTGGCTTGACAGCCACCTTGTGGGGCTGGTGGGCTCAGGCCCACGCAGTGCAAGGGCTCATAGCAAACTTTATCAATCCTAAGCCTGCCCAGCGGGTCCGGGTGGCAGAGGCGGCTGGGGGAGAAAGCGACCATCTCTCTCCCCTTCCTGCCTCACATAAGTCACCCGTGGGGTCTACCTGCAACACATTTAAGAGTTCTCAAAATGATTAGATATTTTCCATATTAAAAAAGAAATGTTTTATTTTCTTTGAACCAATTGTTGCATATCACTTCTTGGCAAGCGAAGACTTTGAAAGACTTCTCTGTTGCATTTCTCCCCTTCTCATTGTCCACCGACTATCAGAGTCTATTTATGTCACTATTCCCTCACTGAAATGACTCATAACAAGGAAATTTCACATTTGTCAGACCGGGGAGAACTTTCCAGTCCTGTCCTTTCTAACTTCCAACCAGGAAGTTCTCTATTTTCTCATTCCCACCCCCCACCCTTGGCTTTTTCATGACCACTTTATAGTTACCATACTTCAACATGAGTGATAGGGTCATGATCTAATGAACATGATTTAAGTAATTTTTTGGTGTTGCTGTTTTGCTCTTGGGACACAGTCACTGATGTTCAAGTCTTATTCCTGGCTTTGCACTCAGGGATTATTCCTGGTAAGAATCTGGGAACTACATTGGTAACCCAGAATTGAACCAGAATGAGCCGCATATAAAGTAAGTGCTCCATCCACTGTGTAGACTTTCCAGCCCCTGGTTTAAGATTTTAAAGTCATTTCCCTCATTCACTTATTAATAGTGATACTCCCTTTATATTCTCTGAAAAATATCTTCTTGAACCTAATCATGAACAACTTTTCAACTGTATCTCACGGTGGTTCAAAATAATATAAAGTAAAAATATAAGAGATAAAACAATAAATTTCTTAACTCTTCTTTATGCATTAAAATACCTTCTTGCTTATTTTTCTTGTACCCTACACTCGTCTTTGGTAAGCTCGTCTATTCATGCGACAATTACCTTAATATTGATTCCTTTGATTCTCAAATCAATATATTTGGCTCAGGTTATTATCCTAGACTTTGGACTTTTATAATAAACAGTATTTTAAAGATTTGCATTGATGGCTCATACACTCCTCAAATCCAACTCCAAACAGAATGAATCATCATCCTCCTTGAGAGTCTCATTTCTCATTTTGGCAAATGCTATCAACTAACTCAAAATATTTTCTGAGCTCCAATATTCCTCATCACTTTTTATTTTAGTGAAAATGAACTGAACCAAGAATAATGGATTCAAAAACTACTCCATTGAGGTTCTCAATTTGCTTTAATATTCCACTGTGAGTCTCCTGTTACTTTTAAAATCAAGCTTTGATAAGAAACAAAGGAGTTTGACTTTCTTCTCTCCTGAAACTCTGTGTGTGTGATCACCAAGACTTTGCACTTCTCCAATCAAAGTCTCATTTTCCATTGAAAACATTGATGGAATTTTTTTCAGTTTCCTACCTATAATATCTCACACCAACTTGCATCTATGTCAAATCCTTTCTCCTTTTTTTTTCTGGGAGCCATGGAGAAAATAGAACTTTCCAACTTCTTTCAAAGCATGTGATTATCATTCCTGTTCCACATCTACATTTTTCTTTATACTGATTTCTTACACCATTTAAACCGGATGAAGTCTCTTTTATCATGAAATACTTGTCCCGTCCTGTGACAGTATTATATTTCTCCCTATTTACTATAATTTCCAATGTCCTTTACTTACTTTTCATTGACTACCCAGCATATTTGAATCAGGACAATTTGAATCTATTGGTTACCATTTCATCAACATTTTCTTTTGATGAGGACACAGGTAAAACTTGTCTTATTTATTTATGTTTTCAGCTAATATCTTTTTAAGCTTTAGTAAAGCTTAGTATGACTACATCCCCTGAAAAAAAGCAGTTTCTCTTTATTTATAAAAACCCATGAACTTTGTGTAGATGTATCACAGTTTCTTTAGTCCGTCATCTGTTCTCGGGCATTTAGGTTGTTTCAAGATTCTGGCTGCAGAGTTTGGAGAGAGGACGGGGAGGGGTGGGGAGGGAGAAAGGGGTAATGGTAAAGAATCTGGGACATGGTGCTGGGAAATGTGCACTGGTGAAATGATGGGTGTTAGAACACTGCATGACTGAAACTCAATCATGAACAGCTTTGTAATGGTTTGTCTCATGGTGATTCAATAAAAAAAATTTTTAAAACCATATACTTTGATTTTTTTCACCCTAAACTGACAACAGTTTTCTATTCATTCTATGTAAAATTAAGTGATAGTTATAAACAGACTTCACCTTTTTATTGGAAATCAGTTCTTCAGGAGATGCAATAAAATAACAAAATAAATATGTCAAAGTAGGAAAGGATCAAATTATAACAGCAAACTCACATCTGTAATTTTGTGCAATGGCGTTTTTGTCTTTGAGCTATTCTTCTAGAAGCATCCATAATTGAAGTGGTAAAAGGCCTCTGGTTTGCATCCACTTATTTGAAAGAAAAAAAAACATATTTTTAAAAGCTTGTATGAATTAGGACTTAGAACCTGCAGATGGCGCTATTGTCCCATTCTCCAGTTCAGTTAAAATTTCTCAGTTCAAACTTAGAGGGGAAAAAAGGGTTCTTTGATTTCACTTGTTTTTATTTACAAATGATAAATTAAAATTTTCCCTTATTTTTGAGCTGGTTATAGTAAAAGATAACCTTTTATCATTGGAAAAACTACTCTAGTATGTTTTCTGAATGCTAAGTACGCCCTAGAGTCTATGACAATCAACAATTTGTCTCTTCTAGAGTTTTTTTGCTTATTATTTAGAATTTGCTTGTTTATTCCCAATTAGCTACTTTTACTATTGTAGTTCTTAAACGAAATTGACTTACTGAAATTGGGTGACGAAGGGCTAAGGAAAAAATACCATATGAGAAACACTCAACCTCTAGTTTGTAATAATCAGGTGAGAGAGAGAGAGAGGAGAGAGAGAGATTTCCTGGAATTAAGCCTCAGGAACTCTGGCTTAAGTCAGAGCTGTCAACTGGGAAACAAATTTCCAGACATTTTGAAATTTAATTCATTTAATTTTTCTTGTAACTGAATTATAAAACATGATTAAGCATAGCAGGATATTCTTTTACTGGATCAGTTTGACTTTGAATAAAACAAATTAAATAAAATATTTAATACAAAAATATTAGGGAAACAAAGGGAACTTTGAAGATATTCTTTTTAAGATCTTAAAGCAAAACTGTAGAATACAAACAGAAAATCTTTGAAATTTTAAGAAGAAAATAGCACTTTATTTTGTTGTTCATAAGGGTACATTCCTACAGTAAACTATGAACAAATATATGAGAGACAACTTTTATTTAAGACTAAGAATTTATTAAGTCCTTCATGAAATGTGCTTAAATAGTTTTTGAAAACACCTGTCAAATTACTGTATTGGATATATTCAAAAGCTTTTATCAGGGCATGGAGGACAGAAAGAGAAACAAAATACATAGCACTAGGTTTATTAAAAAATACACAACTATCAAAAAAGGAAATGATCACATTTTATACAAAGTCAAATGCAGAATTATGACCACTTCTGTTGCTACAATGATATGAAATACTATTTTAGTAGTCTTTTGGAACTTTAATCCTGAGATGCACTTAAACTTATGTGAAATGCTATTTAAAAAGTTAAAATCTTATTTCTATACCTATTTAAACTTAAAATAGTTCTCAAGAGAGTTTGAGGCAGGATTACATGCGACACATAACACAATTTAAAAGGCATTAGGAGAATTGATGCCTTGCAACAAAGGATAATTATACATTCAAATACATCGTGAATCTAAGTGTTTGTTGTGTCTTGCATCTATTCCAACACATAAACCGTAAAGTTTTAAGGGAACTTGAGCAGCCCTGGATATAACTAATCACTCTCTTGTTTCATGATTACTACTTAAAGATTAAGCAATTTCACATTGAAATGTGTGCCTTTTTTTCAGGGAAAGTAAATTTCCTCTTTATGTCTTACATCTTAAAGTTACTCACTATAAATTTGTACAAATCAGATGTAATGGCAATTAAATACGTATTTCAAGCCCTATTTATCCTGTGGGAGTACTACTGTGACGTCTTTCCGAGAGCTTTGTGATTGCATAGCGCTAAGTATAAGCCCTATAAAATGATGGGTTTGAAATGCTGGTCAGAGAGAGTGAAAAGCAGTGGCTGGCAATAACAGCCAACCCTTACTCAGTACCAAGGTCTGGTTCAGTTTTCAGCAGAAAATTGGTGGAGCGTCTCCTGGCTTCAGAGAAATTCAGCACGAGGACAGCTCCAATCATCTCCTGAACACTGCCTTGCAAGGTAAGTTAAAATGTCACCTTCTTCTTTTCTCTCCCTTTTCTCTCCAAGTTTTATCAAGGGAAAATAAATTTTTTCTCTTTTAAAGAGAATCTTTCAGTATTCATTCTTCACAACAGCAAAAAGGCATTTCTCAAGTCACCTGGTAAGTACATAAATCTCTTCAATCTTAGCACACTCAAATGGGTATTCTGCAAATTTTGAACAAAAATACTTTCTTTTTAACACAAACTTTTAAAAAATAATGTACTTGAACAGGATCTTTCCTTTTTTATACTAAGCTTTTACTGAACAATCTTGTAGATAATTTGTTTTCCATTTCAATTTGTGTTCCCATGTGCTTCTTTTATGCTTTTTAAAAAATTTGTGGTGAACTGAGAAAACATTTGTTCCCCTTTGAAAGATCAAAATAATGTGACTTATAGGTAATAAGAGAAACATGTCTTAAATTCTAAGTTTCTTTAAATTATTTTAAAGCAAATTGGGTACCTGGAGCAGATGTCAAGGACACAAATTTTGTCTTTAATATATATTTTTCTTTTATGAAAATTTTTATATAGTAACATGTGATTTGGTAATTTTTGCTTCAATTTTCATTGACCTAAGTGGTAGTTTAAACTCTAATTTAAGAAAATAAGATGCCAGTAATACATATACTTAGAAAAGGAAGAGTAAAGGTGATTACAAAATAAAGTTTTCATACTGATATGAATTATATATATTATTGGAAGCTACTCCGGTTCTTATGTTCATCAGATACTAAAGGTTTAAAGTATATGCAATCATCAGAATTTTGTAAAGCTGTTACTTAGGAACTGACACTGGCAACTTAAATCATACAAGTTTGTTAAAAGGAGTCTGTTCACCCCAAAGACTTTCAGCACTTTGGTAAAAGTATAAAATTTGAATGTCTGTCCTAGGAGAAAGAAGCAGCAGATGAAAATTATACTAAATTTTTTAAAGCACCAGTCTCTGGGAGCAAGTTTTCTGAGATTTCAAAAAATGACAACAGTACATTTCAGCTGGTTTAACCAGAACAAAATTATACCCCACCCCGAATTCTGCCAAATCTTAGAGATTCAAAATTGTTTCTGATGATGGTGACATCTGTGAGTAGAAAAGCTGATGAGATTCTCTCTCTTTCTCACTCATTTTTTCTTTCTTTTGGAACAGAGATGGAAACCAGAAGTAAGTCTCGTTTCTTTGTGCTTCTCATCCTTTTGAGTGTGTTCTTCTCACAAACCTTAGCATGGCCTCTTTTCAGAGCACCTTCTACTATGAGGTAAGTTCTTTGCCAATCCAGTTAAACTTTTCTTCTTATTGTCTATGTTATTTTCAATTGATTTTGTAGAATTAGGTGCTAGTTACTCAAATATCTTGGCAGGTATGTTAAGTTTGTTCAACATCATGTCATTGTGGTATTCTTGAGTTCTAGAATTCACTCTTAAAATACAAGAGGTGATGTTGAAGACTAGTTTTAGGTGGATCATGCTTCTAAGTAAGATGGAAACCAGGTTGGTTTCATTTTATCCAAAAAACAGTTTTATGTAAGTAATAAGATTTTGTGCACTGAATCTTCAGTTCAGCTCAATTCTTTTGGAAAAATAGATGAGTTGTTTGTTGTTTATTGTTGCCTATTGATGAGCTGTTTGTTGTTTATATGAGTTGTTTGTTGTCTATGAGTTGTTTATTGTCTATATGAGTTGTTTGTTGTCTATAGTTCACTTCAAGACCAGTAAATAATCACTACAGTATAGCTGGTTGGTAGAACATGCATATAACTGTGTTAGACAAAAATCTATTTAGGTAAAATCATCTTGCTAATATTAAAAATTGTGGAATAGTTGACTTAACTAGATACCTTCCCTCAATAAGTGACTTTTAATATACTTGTTAGTATACTTGGTGTTGATAAAACCTTAGTTTTACTTTCTATTATAGTTAATATTTCAAGTTCACTTAGCTGATATTTAAAGGGTTATCTGGACAAATTAAATATATTCTATTAACTGAAAAGTAAGGGAAAACCGTATTAGCATAAATGTTCCTTCTGTTTTATAGGCAGTGCTATGTCACAGGGCAAAAGAATCATTTATTTACATATTTTCCCTTTACTGAATCTTTGCTTAATAGACAGATGCTTGATAGAGTGAACAATCACTTAGCTGTTAGTGATCTCTGTGAAGTCGGCTTACAGCCAAATCCAATATTGTTTTGGCAATTTAGCAGACTGATTTTATTTAAAGAGAAGAGATACATCACAATGAGTAAACAAACATAAGACTGCTAAAGTCTGCCTTTTATACTGGATTTTATACTCAAAGTGGGCTGGCCACGATCATCTACTAAATATTCTGAAGATAAAATAAGTCCCTAAGACCTG
Source organism: Cryptotis parvus (assembly GCA_021461705.1). Classification (NCBI taxonomy): domain Eukaryota; kingdom Metazoa; phylum Chordata; class Mammalia; order Eulipotyphla; family Soricidae; genus Cryptotis; species Cryptotis parvus. The sequence continues at coordinate 30,255 of JAJIBD010033673.1, read as the reverse complement.
CAAACACCTTGGTGGGTTGTCTAATAGTAGAAATACACTTGTGCACACAATTTTAATAGTGTGTTGTTTAAAATATGCATACACTCATCAATATGGCTATGTTCCATGTATAGTCAAAAGTACTAATATTCTAGTAAGGCATTACACATTATTTATAAAAAATTGTCAATCTAATTAATTAGAAACCAGATCCCCAGATACATCAAATTTGAATAAATATTCGAATCTGGAGAGATTTCTTCAGGTTTGATCAATACAGAGAAGGTTACATTAAAGTGAACTTTGAAGAGAAGTATAGGAAACTATAACAAAAAGCAGTTAATATTCAGATCTTGAGACTTATTTAAAACAGACAACACATACACTTATTTAAAACATCAACATATATAGGAATGACTCCCAGTTCATGATTTAAAAACTTTCAGAGTTCCCAATTTGTAAAAACCTTTTTGCTTGTGAGATTTCACTAGTACAGTGAAGCTATGACCGAGGAAGTGTGTTCTGATAAGATTGGATAAAGAGTCTGGGTTCATACAGAGAGTTGGAAAGGCTGTGTGACATACACTTTACAGAATAATAAAAATTGCTATTTGACTCTTAGAAGTCAGAAGCTATTAGGTTGAATTATGCTACCTGTATAGAGTGAATTGGTTATCTTTTCTAAGCTTTTGAGTATTTTATTTCAAACTATAATAGGATCATTAACCACCAGCTTTTTGAGAAAGACTTGTTTACACATGTGTTTTTGCCAGTAGGATGACGGACAGAAGACCACTTGAAGACGACCAGGATTCTGACCAAGATTCACTTAAGACAGACACAGATATCTTGCAAAATGTGCTAGCTGAGAACGACACCCCCTATTATGATGTAGCAAGGTGGGCGCCATTTTAACTGAGCTTTCTTTTAGCTAAATCATTGTTAAGTAATCTTTGTTTCCACATAAAACTGTTTCTATAACATAAAAACATTACAGGTTTCTATGTTCGGGGCTCCATTCAATCTAATATGTTGTTGAATTTCTTGCAATTATACTTAACTTTTATGTTGAAAAGTGTAACTAGACTGGATAAAAAGAAAAGCAATGTTCATTTATATTTCATTGCACAAAATTTGACACCAGAAACTGTAGCAATTCTAGGAAAACTACATACAGCATTTAGGATTCTATAAGCGAGGTGTTCTAAGATAAGCGTTTTTTGTCTGTGTAAAGAAAAGACTTTTGATAGTAAATAAAACTCACTTATGGCAATGCTGTCCTGGACAGTAAGGTCTGAGTTGTTTGTTACTGGACACAAAATACAAATGATTCCTCAGTAGAATGAAAATGTTGATTGATGGACTCTAAGATCCTCTTTGTCTGTAATTGACTGTTCCTCCAATATTTTGGCAGAATAACAAAAGAGGCTTTTCTCTAAAATCAGACTTGCTTACTTCTCTGCATATCTGTATTCAGGGTAGCTTAAATAAAGTAGTTTTCACAAATAGAAACAATGAAGTATATTTTACCACCAATATTTCTAAGACAATAAGTAGTGGTATACTTAAATAAAGATGATAATTTAATATTGAAATATTGCTAATAAAGCTAATTTTAATTTTACAAAGCTGGTGTCAGGAAATACAAAACATTTCTTGATACAAATGACTAGAAAATTATTTGTATTAGATTATTTACTAGGATTCATGTTTGCATGAGAAGCTTTCTTAATAAACTGAGTTTCTTTTATTTAATGAGCTAGGTAATACTTTAGGAAACAGTTACAAAATAGTGGTTTTCTTTCTCTCCTTGTTTCAGGACTGCCAGGCATGCTGACGGGGTTTTTACCAGTGACTACAGTAGACTCTTGGGTCAAATTTCTGCCAAAAAATACCTTGAGTCCCTTATTGGAAAGCGAGTTAGGTAAATAAAATTCATTAAATTTTTTAACCAAATTCCTTTTCTTTAGTCTGAAAGAAAATATCCACTTTTGATTTTTTGTTCAAAATTGATAATAATCATTTTCTATTTAGTAAAAATAATTTGTATTTCTTGATAAAATATACCAGACTTCTGGATTAAAGAAATGAAACTTCTTAGTTATCATTATATTATACCCATTGGCTCCAGATGCATATTTTTTTTACACAGCAGTTATTTATGACTCTGATTAAATTAGACGCAGGAAAAAAAATTAAGTTTCAGTATAACACTGTTTTTCACTTCACACTCAAACCAAGTATTAGAAAACGAGTTATTTAAATGGTCAATTACTGGCTGTCTGAAAAATGACAGCTATTTTCATAGCAATTTTTTCCAATGGCAGAACTCAGCATCAAGGATTCTACATTTTTTGTATAAATGATTTTCTCAGTTTGTAGAAAACGAGGCTTAAGGCAGTTTCTATATACACCAAACTATGGATTATTTCTTGCTCTTATAAGGAAGATGCAGCTTTCTCTTAGGCAATTTATGATATAAAATAAACTGGGCTCTAGGATCCCTTTGTTTCCCTGATGACAAGAAATTTTGTACTTTGGCAAACCTATTATTTCCTTTTTAAAAGCCTTTGAATCTTTCCCCTCACTTCTGCAGCAGCAATGTTTCCGAAGACCAAGGACCGATCAAACGTCACTCCGATGCGGTCTTCACTGACAACTACACCCGTCTGAGAAAACAAATGGCTGTAAAGAAATACCTGAACTCAATTCTGAATGGGAAAAGGAGGTAACAAATGGAAAAATTACTAAAAAGGAGAAATTATAAATAACCCTAAAATCGAATCTACCTATGGAATCATATCTCTCCATCTCACTTTCTAGTTATTTGTGAAGCATAATTCTTAACCTTGACTGGCATTAGATTACTCTGGAGAATTTTCAAAATCCTGATATCTGAACTTTACCAAAAACCATGTCCCAGGAAATTAGTGACTCTGAGAGATAAAAATTCCAGTTAATAGTACTTTTTATGAAGTCTTAAATGCTTACAGTATTTTTCATGTCAATGGAGTTAGAAATGACATAGTATAGCAAGCCTGAAGTTGGGAGCAAGATTTTCTTAGCTGATTTTTAAGTATATAAAGCACAGTTGAATAGGAAATTGGTGTCACATGGAACCCCTTCAAGTGAAATTTCCCTCATTACAACAAATGAAAACATAAGTTATTTTGCTCTTAGATTTTTGTATAAACTGAGTCTATGATGCATAAATGTGGGAGTATTATGGAGATGAATCATTTCTTTTTTTATTGTAATTTTTTTTGCTTAGATGGTGAATATTAAGAACAATTCTGTTTGGGGGATATAAGATGATTCTCTTGGCCAGCAGCTAATTAATCTTTAAGAATCATTTTAGGAATTTAAGATTGAGGGAAGAGTCATGATTCTCCAGATAGTCAGTTAGCCCCAGAACACTTGACAGAGCACAGAGTACAGTGGAAGGCAAGTCACAGAATATTAATTCCTTAGAAACTTTTACTTGGAGGTAGAACTGACTGATTTCTTTTTCTGATCTGCAGCAGTGATGGAGAATCTCTTGACTTTCCTGAGGAGATAGAAAAGTGATGAAAACCTCTGTGAAGCAGAGCTGCTGACAACTCCCCAAGGGTGGGTATATCTGTGTATTCATAGAGTCATCACATAACTGTAGTAGGTGAGAGAACCTTAGAGCCCGTCTTTGAGTTGTGGCCATAAGAACACATTTCACAAGGACACTTACATCCCTCATGGAGAAACCACCTTTTTTTTTGAAAATGAACATTTGATGAAATGAAATTTTAATGCAATGAATGACTGTTAGCAGCTCATTTCATTTAAATTCAGGAAATATTACTAAATCTCAGCCAAATACAAAGGCACTCTGGCTCTAATTGTATTCCTTGAAACAGCAAATGTCTTGCACAGAAATTAAATTTGACTTATTGTACCCAAAGAGTATAACTACACACAGATACAAAATATTGCAATAGTCTTCACTGAAAAATGTTGTTTAAAAGAGAAAGCATGAATGGTCTTTGTCCTTCATGGGCTTAGAAACCTGATATTTTGAAAGGTTTAATATAAATATGAATAGAAGACATATGTTCTGCAGAGTTACACTGTTCTTTACATTTAACACACAAAATGTATGTATAATGTATAAAAATTTTTAGGTGACAACTAGATTAGAGGCTAGCAAACAATTTTCTCTAAGGATATACAGAGTAAGTGATGTTAGCTTTATGGGCTATATAACTCCTATGACTGTATCACTGTCTTCCCGTTCATCATCGATTTGCTCGAGCGGGCACCAGTAACATCTCCATATGTCCTGTCTCATGCAAGTAGAGCCCAAGGGCATCTGCTTGCTCCAGGAACATAAAGAGCCTCAAACCATTCCATAAGGTCATGGGAATGAGGTCTAAAATTGTTACTGGTATTTGGCATATCAAATACGACACGGGTAGCTTGCCAGGCTCTGCCGTGCGGGTAGCATACTCTTGTAGTCATCTCTAAATCCAGCATTTATTGATGAACCATGTGCGCTTGCAGCCGCCTGAGCCGGGCTGTGATAGGCTGGTCTGCTGGGTGGAGTTCTGATGAGAGGGAAGTCTGGATGTGGAAAATGGAGGCCCTCATGGAGTGGGGGGGTCGTCTGGCTTGTTGCAAGGCTCTGCTGGGGTGGAGGGCCAGGGCTAGAACCCGCCATCCCTCCTGGGCGCCTAGTGAGCGGCTGGGCACAGGGAGAGCCGGTAGCAGCTCTGCCCCATCTCTGTGAGTCCTATATAACATATAACTACTATGTTATATCTTTTTAACTCTGCTATTGTAGCATGAAAGCAACTACAAATGATACATAAAATGAAAGGAAGTATTTCAGTAAAAATGTAGATAAAATATTGGGGTGAGCCAGACTTCCCACCTTCAATGTGGTCAGGAAATTTAAATGTAGAGCCAAGCTCATGCCAAAGGCAGCAAATCACAGTATAACCACAAATTACATATAGCAACGCACAAATCAGTACCTCAGGGGCATGTAGCTGAGGATTTAATGAAAAGTATCAAGAATACCCAGAAGGTTCACTGACTGGTTGATTCTGCTTGGCCTCTTCAGTGCTAACAGAAATTCTTGACTAATGGTACTGCAATGGCTATTCCTTGCAATTCCGTGATAATTCAGAAGAACAAGTCCTTTTAGTTCAACTCATATAGTTACGTGTTTTTTAACAACATATTTCCATTAAATCAAGAAATGCAAAAGGCATTAAAACATTAAGGAGGATCACCCGGTCATTTATAAATTGATCATTTATAAGATTTTGTCCTCTTCATATCTGAACTGGTGATTTTGAACAAGTTATTTTAGTAAGATGTCCTTTGGGTCAACCATTTCAAAATCGTAAGCAGATAATTGTTACGGTCTAATTAAAGGCCCCTTTGCATTTAAGTTCCCTAACTGGCAATCAGTCCTTTGGTAGGATTCCTTTTGATGTTGTTATTCAATGTAGGCCTGTATCACAGGCTGCTGCTAAGCAGGAACTTTAAGGGAAACATAAGTAAATAAAACTAAGATCCTATAAGTGGCATTATTTATGCTTACGGCATCAATTATTTCTTTTTCAGAATTATGAAGAAAATAACAAGTGAAGTAATTATATTTTGCATTCTACACAAGTAATTCAAGAAAACAGCTTCAATAGCAAAACCAAATAAAACATGTTGTGTTGTGAATGCTGTGACTTATCTTGTTCTAATGTAATAATTGTGATGTTTACATTGTACATATTATTTGAGAGTTCTACAATTTGTCTTTCACTCCTGAAAATCCTGTAATTTCATAATCTCATGAATCATTTCTAATGAAATACATTTAGTGATAAGTAAACATTAGGTTAATTCCAACTATCGGAGACTTATTGTAAGGATAGTAATAGAGTAAACTCGGTGTGTTTATTTATAGCACATACTTAACTATTCAGAAGAGTAAAACAGATAATCAGGGTATCTAAATTTGGGTGTTCAGTAGATAGACTGCTGTTTGAAATACATTTTTTAAATGGCTAACAGTATCAGCCTCAAAAACAAAGAGACATTCTTCAACAGGTTTTTTTCAATGAAGGTTCTGCATGTCCATACTAGTAAATGACATTTATTGTGAATGAAATTTAAAATATTTCAAATTAGCAAAGCCTCTCTTCTGATGTAGTGTTTCAGTCAAGGATAACAGCCTCTACTTCTTCTATAGCATCTTCCTCGCTGCTCATGTGAAGAATGTATAAAATGCAAACTGAATGGAACATTTTCGTTTTCGGTGATAATTTTTTTTACAGTCACGCAGATAATATATGGGAGCATATTAGATTCCTGAAGTGAAAGTAACTTTGGAGACATAGCTATTTTTCCAAACTAATTGTAAGGAATTAAACATAGAAAATAAAGATCTTTGATTATCAATGTGGATAATTTCTGGCAGTCTGATTCATTTAAACAATGCAGCAATCATTCACCATAACTCTAAAGCTCTAGTCTCTAAGGTCTTGTGATGTTTAAGGTACAGTTGTGGATGAGTTCTCAAATAATACTGACTTTCAAGCAAATAAAAGAAATTTCTTTCTCACGCAAGCCAAAGCAAAACACTTAGTGAGATGATTCTGATTTGTAAACCCCTCAGTGACCTAAACTCTGTTTCAACCCATCTCTCATTTCCTTCTCCCTTTTCTTAGTGATTAAAAATTCCAGCTAGCGTTCCAAACATTCCATCTCTACTCTAGGTTGCAAGGTAAAGGCAACCCCAAATGACCTGCTTTTTCTTCTCACTGATGTCTTCCACTAAGATTCACTTAACCAGAACATAGAGGACAAGGTTTCCACCCGCTCTGGATAGTGATATGCCTCGCTAAAAGTAGAGTTCCCGTTATACCAAAAGAAATTTCTTCTATTAAATCTGAGAATATGGATCTTGTTTCATCCCAAAAGGCATGAAGAAATGACAGAGAAAGTGATATCCCAACCATTAATCTAGAATCTTGTCAGAAGGTGAGCTTTGCTCAATTTAATTGCCAAAATTAAAATGAAAGCTATATGTATGGAGACACCAGTAGAACTATCAGCAATTGCAAGGGAAATTCACACACAATAAAGTGAAAAGGATTAATGTGTTGTTTTGCTATAGCTGAATGCACAGAGTATAGAAAGTTAAGAAGAAGAAAAGTTAAACATGGGATGATACTACTTATATGTGGCATTTCGTATAACCAGATGAGGGAATAAAGGAAATGAGATGTTTTAAAAGGGGGATTCCCAGATCAACCTTGGTCCCAGAGTATAGGGAGGAGAAGGAAAGGAAGAGTGGAGGGGAGGGGGAAAGTCAGAGGAGAAGCAATGGGGCCGGGTCAGGGTATTAAGGTATTATAGAGTGGTGTTCAGAAATGAGAGAATCAAATCTCCAATCCACAGACTCAACAACACTGAAATCAAGAGATGCAAATTTTAGCAACCAAACTTAGGTGCCTGTCAAGAGGACAGGTTGGGGTCAGGTAGGGGGTATGGGTGGGAACCTGGGAACACTGGTGGAGGAAACACATTAGTGGTGGGATGAGCTGCAATAGTGGATGCCTAAGTCTCTTATGAATACCTTTGAAAACTATGGTGTTTCAATAAAACGAAGAAACTTAGGAGACTTTCTATACACATCACAAAGGGGAAAACAGAAAACTTGGTTGTCATTTGTTCATAGGAAGCTTGTCCATGGGATGGCGGGAGAGTATGAAAGTTAGGGCACTCACTGGGCTCTCTCTTGACAAAGGGTGCAGACATTTCTAGTGAGATCAGGGTATGGGGAAACTGGGAGAGTGTAGGCGCAGAATATTTATAGAAAGTTAAGAAGAACTCTGGGAGAGTCTGGTAGGAGACAAGATCAGAGGCTGACTGCAACACCCGGACTGGCCACAGACTCAGTGCAGAGTTTTAGTAAGAGAGTGACATTACCAGAAACCGTGAAATATATGGAGGAAAATACAGGCAAAACTGCAGAGTTCATCAAAGTGGTCTCCAGATCAGATCTTCAGGGGTCTGATCCCACTGGTAAAGGGAATGAAAATAAAAATGAGCAAGTGGAACTATCTAAAATTGAAAAAAGTTTTAGATGGAAAAAACCCTCAGGCTAAAATCAAAGGACACCCCACTTGATTAGGAGAAGATATTCACACACAACACCAGAGAAAGAAATGAAATGATTGTCAAATGCTATAGAGCACATGCAAAGCTCAGTGACAAAAATTCCAGTAACTCCATCACAAATTGGAAGGAAGGTGAGTAGTCACTTATGTGAAGAAGACGTATGAATAGCCAATAAGCACGTGAAAAAGTGCTCACTGTCACTCAGTATCATGGAAACACAAAGTAGAGTAACAATAAGGTATCACGTCTCACATCCTCAAGAGTGGAGTATAATTATCATACTCCCCACAAAAATAAAACAAAACCAAAAGAAACCCTTGACAACAGCAAATGTTAGTCCCCATAATGCTTCTCTCCCTCAAAAAATAAAAACGAAAACAAAAAATCCTGACAACAGTAAATACTAGCAGGGATGTGGTGTAAAAGGAAGTCGTGTTCACTGGTGATGAAAACGTCACGTGGGCCTGCCGCTATGGTCAACAATAAGGATGTTTCTCCATAAAGCAAGAACGGGTCTCCTAGTTGACTTGTTATCTTGGGCACTTTGGTGTTAAGAGTGGCAGCACCTTTGCACATCAATCCCAGAAATTTCAACACTATTGTAAACCTATCAACAACACTATAATAAAAAATAAGAATAAAACAAAAAAAAATCTCAACATGTGATTCCTGGGCTGCCTTTGTGAAAAGTCTCCCAGAGTTTGGGGTTTGAAGAAATGTAGTTCATTGGCTCTTCGTTCTGGAGACCAGATGAATGCTGTGTGCAAGATTTGCACTCAACACCATGTAGGAGCTTCCAATCGAGACTTCTTCCCTTGCTTCTGGAGTAATCTTTTCCGTGCAGCCTTCAGTGTGTAGGAGTAGCACTTGAGTCTCTGTCTTGATTTTCATGTGCTGTAGTCCCAACTGTGGGTCTCTCGCCCTATATTCTGCTTTTTTTTTTCTAAAAGTGTCTTGATTTTAAAAGGGGTTGACTTACAAAAAGCCTTGCAATATATCATACAACACTCTTCCCAGCACTTTTCTTGTTGAGAATAGTTCTTTACGTGTTTGAACCTAGTGGCTGACTCAGGCAAAGAGGAACTTTTCTTTTTATCCTGGCTATCATACATAAATTAATAGCTTATGTTTAATTAGCAGCACAATAGTTTTTTTTGCAATTGAATAACATTGTAACATACCTACAGTAAAGTTATTAGCAAACAATTATGGCTTACTCTTTGGTGAAGGAAGAGTCTCTTTTCTTTCATTAAGCAATGGGTTAGAAACTTATATGTCAAAGACAAAATTTACTATATTGTTTAGGTCGGCAAAATTTGGCCTTCAAAACAGTGTGTATTTTCTAAATCCTGAAACCTGCAAAACTGTTACCTAGCATAGTGGAATATATCAACAATATGAGTGATTTGGGATCCTAAAGTAAAAGGCTATCCTGGATTATTCAATCAGTCAAATATAATCAGGAGCTCTTATCAAATGTGAGAGGAAGGCAGGGGAGTTTGGGGGAAGAATTGGAACAATGAGACAGATTTAGAGTGAAGGTATTTCTCTGTGGAACAAGAGCCAGGGAGATTTCAGGGTGGGGAAAATCCTTTCCTAGAACTTCTGGAAGGAACAAAACACTGAAGACAATTAGCCTCCAGTATCCACTTGGGGTTATGGACACCCAGAAATGCAATTTAACAAATTTGCATTGCTTTCAGGCACCAGGTTTGTGCAAACTTCTAACAGCAGGAGATGAATAGAAAATGAAGTCATTCTCTAGTTAAAATAGAAGTAGATTCTGCATTTTATTTTTCAGGAAAAATTGGTACAGAGATGAAATATTGCTTTGGACTTTTAGTACAATCCCAGGAAGAAAGGTGTCGAAACCTGCCATTTCTTTTTTTTTTTAATTTTTAATTTACTTTATTGAATCACTGTGCGATATAGTTAGAAGGCTATCCATGTTTGAGTTTTAGTCACACAGTGTCCCAGTACCCGTCCCTTCACCAGTGCACATTTCCCACCACCAATGTGCCCTTTACTTGCCACACCCCCTTTTACTCCCCAGTCTGTCTCTATAGCAGGCATGTTCCTTCTTTCTTCCTCTCTCTGTCTCTCTCATTGGGCATAAGGTCTGCAATACAGCTGGTAAGAGGTTACCATGTTTGTTCCTTTATCTACTTTTTGCACCAGTTCTTATAAAGAGTGATCATTTACCACTATCCTAGTCATAGTGGTCCCTTCCCTATCCCAGCCATCTTTTCCCCAAGAGGTTAAAGCAGGCTTCCATTGTAGACCAAATCTCCTGGCCCTTGGATATTGGTTTCATACTATGTTTTTTACACCCACAAATGAGTGAAATCATTCTGTGTCTGTCCCTCTTCTTCAGACTCATTTCACTCAGCATGATACTCTCCATGTCCATTCATTTATAAGCAAATTTCATGACTTCATTTTTCCTAACAACTGCATATTATTCCATTGTGTAAATCTACCATAGTTTCTTTAACCAGTTGTCTGTTTGAAGACACTCGGGTTGCTTCCAAGATTCTGGCTATTGTGAATAAAGCTACAATAAATATAAAAGTTCAGAAGGTGTTTCTGCTGTGTGTTATCAGGACCCCAGTGTATATTCCCAGAAGTGGACGTTCAGCGAAACCTGCCATTTCTTGAGAATCCTGATTGACTAAAATTATTGTGAGTTGATTGAAATGCTCTGACATAATTGGGTCCTTGAGATACAACTTAATTTATCACAAAAAGTAAGGCCATATTCTTGAACATGGGATTAAAAGTAATATTGGCATTAGTGACATCTAATATATCAAAGAACATCCATACTAGACCTGAAAATAAAATTCATCACTTCCTTTATCTTCAGTCAATGCAGAGAAAATTCTATGAAAACATGACACAATATTCAGGGATTTCTGTTTTAGATGGTAGATCAAGTGTGAAAATGTTTCTCTCATGCCTTTTCAAATACTACTAATAAAATGGGAAGAGCAAAGGAATAGCAAGAAAAAATCATTCTGAATAGCAAAGATTAAAAAAAAGCAGTGAGTGGTCAGGAGAGAGCCTTATAGGTGGAGTTGGGGGAAGAAGAACAGTAAGTTGAGTCAAACCTATAGAACTATGCTGAACTGATGGGAATTGTCTATGCTAGATGATCTGTATAGGGATAAATTCAGATATATTCATACGTTGGCAAGTACAAGGATTATGATTCTTCACTGGGAAATTCTTTTTCTGGTGTTTCTTGTAAAAGTGTCTACCTCAACAGATGCTGAAGCCCAAGAAAAATTGGGCAATCAATAAATTGTGAGTTTAACTATTCAAGTTTAATGATCTATCTAGAAAAACATCTCTTTTGAAGTAACTCCTTTGTATAGATTTGCAGGGTTACTGTAATAAAACACCTGTGTTATCACTCCAGCCCCGAACACTCTCAGTTTCTACCAGGAAAATATCACACTGATACCCAGGGCAGATAGAGATAGCACAGCACAAAAATGGAAAACATCAGACCGATATCTCTGATGCAAAGATCCTCAACAAAAACTAGCAAATAGAAGTCAACAACACAGCAAAAGTCATACACCATGACCAAGTGAGATACATACACAAGTCAATCAATGTAATCACTTCACTTGCCTTCCCGTTGTTCATCAATTTACTCGAGAGGGCACCAGTAACGTCTCCATTCATTGGGAATGAGATCCACTATTGTTACTGTTTTTGGTATATCGAATACACCATGGTAGCTTGCCAGGCTCTGCTGTGGCTCTAAATTATAATCAATGTAATACACCACATTAATGTAAAAAAACTTAATATGATCATATAAATAGATGCAGAGAAAGCATTTGACAATATCAAGCTCCCATTCATGATTAAAATATCTCAATAGAATGGGAGCTGAAGGAACTTTTCTCAACATAGTTAAAGCCATTTGTCACAAGCCCACAGTAATATAATAGTGGTGAAAACTGAACAGCTTCCCTCTATTATCAGGCACAAGACTAGGCTGCCTACTCTCACCACTACTATTAAATATAGTATTGGAAGTCTCTGAATCCATAAAGTACATTGAAGAAAATATAGGAAAAACCCTCCACGACATTGAAGCTAAAGGCATCTTCAAAGGTGAAATATCACTAACAAAGCAACTAGAAGAAAAGATAAACATATGGGACTACATGAAACTGAAAAGCTTCTGCACCTCAAAAGAAACAGTGACTAAGATACAAAAGCAGTCCACAGAATGGGAAAGAATATTCACCCAATACCCATCTGATAAGGGGTTAATATCCAGGATATATCAGGCACTGGTAGAACTTTACAAGAAGAAAACAAACAACCCCATCAAAAAATGGGGACAAGAAATGAACAGAAACTTCAACAAGGAAGAAATTCGAATGGCCAAAAAACATATGAAAAAATGCTCATCATCACTAATCATCAGAGAGATGCAAATCAAAACAACAATGAGATACCACTTTACACCACAGAGACTGGCACATATTCAAAAGAGCAAGAACAACAAGTGCTGGCGTGGATGTGGGGAAAAGGGGACACTCATCCATTGTTGGTGGGAATGCCGGCTGGTACAGCCTTTCTGGAAAACAATATGGACTTTCCTCCAAAGACTAGAAATTGAACTCCCATTTGACCCAGCCATACCACTCCTGGGAATCTACTCTGGGAAACCAAAAATACGCAGCGGAAACACCATCCCTACTTTTATGTTCATAGCAGCATTATTCACAATAGCCAGAATCTGGAAGCAACCAGAGTGCCCGAAAATCGATGACTGGATAAAGAAGCTTTGGTACATCTACACAATGGAATACTATGCAGCTGTTAGGAAAAATGAAGTTATAAAATTTGCCTATAAATGGATGGACATGGAGAAGATTATGTTGAGTGAAATTAGCCAGAAGGAGAGAGACAGATACAGAATGACTGCATTTATTTGCATGGCATAAATATATATGTACATATTGTGATACCAATATCCAAGGTCAAGTGAAACATATATCAGGAGGTCTTGTCAAAGGTGGAGATTATCACAAACGTGTGGGAGTCAGAGTTTAGGTAAGACAGAAAATGGAACAGGGGGCTAACAATAGTCGAGGGTACTAATGCCAACCTAGAACTGAGCATTAAATAGAGGCAAAAGGATACAAATGACAACCTTTTAATGTATGTTCTGTAATCCATAGTCTGGAAGGGAAGGAAAAGAGAAAGAGAGAGAAAGGGAAAGAAATAAAGAACCTGCCATGGAGCAGGGCTGGGGAAGGGGAGGGAACCGGGGATGTTGGTGGTGGGAGATGGGCACTGGTGGAGGGACGGGTGCTGAAACACTGTATGACCAAAACCCAAACATGAACTTTTTAATTGTATATCTTTTTATTTGTATATCTCACGGTGGTATAATAAAATACTTAAAAAAAAAAAAAAAAAAAAGGAAGTCTCTGCCACAGCAATTAGGCAAGAAAAAATATTTATGGCATTCAGATAAAGAAAATAATTTCACTCTCTATTTGTGGATTACCTGATACTATACTTAGGAATCCCTAAGGACTCCTAGTTTTGTGAACTCTTATAACAATAGACACATAAATGGGTGAACAGACACGAGAGGTTCATTTATACTGTTGATATGGGAGAGTGGTGTAGCCATATGCCCAAAACACAGACTCAAGAACTCTGAAAACATGAGATCTAATCTGGAACTTTATAACATGCCTGTTAAGTTTACAAGCAGGGATGGGGCACACTACCACTGGTGGTGGGATTGGTATTGAAATAATATATGCCTGTTTATCTGCATAACATAAATATATATGTACGTATTATGATACCAATATCCAAGGTCAAGTGAAACATATATCAGGAGGTCTTGTCAAAGGTGGAAATTATCACAAACGTGTGGGAGTCAGAGGCTATGTAAGACAGAAAATGGAACAATGTGCTAACAATTGTCTAAGGTACTAATGCCAACCTAGAACTGAGCATTAAATAGAGGCAAAAAGATACAATGACAACCCTTTAATGTATGTTCTGTAATCCATAGTCTGAAGGGGAAGGAAAAGAGAAAGAGAGAGAAATGGAAAGAAATAAAGAAGCTGCCATGGAGGAGGGCTGGGGGAGGGGGAGAGAACCGGGAGCGTTGGTGGTGGGAGATGGGCACTGGGGCGGGATGGGTGCTGGAACACTGTATGACCAAAACCCAAATATGAACTTTTTAATTGTATATCTTTGTAATTGTAAAAATAAAAAATTAAAAAAATAATCATCATAGTAAATATAATTACTAAATACTACATACAGGAATTGTTCTAGACACTTTATTAGCTAATTTAATAAAGATAAATAAACATTATTTATGTTGAATAAAATAATCTAATAAAGTTAAAAAAAGAAATAATATATGCCTAATCTCAGCTATCAATAACTTTTGTAAATCAAGGATTTTAATAAAAAATAAACAATTGAACATATAATAAAGTGGTAGTTTAGCAAATCAACTTGCAAAAGCTCATGACATTTCTATATGCAAATAATGAAACAGAAGAGAGAAATTTTAAAAAAGACAATCTCATTCACAATTATATTACACAAAAAAAAATCAAGTACCTAGTAATCAGCTTCATGGCCTTCTTTTAAACTAACTTCTTTAGAGACCTTTTCCCTTCAAATACATACCTATCACGCCTCACTCAAGTGAAAGAAGGAATTCGGAGCTCCGACCTCCGTCACTATTCCAGAGTCAAGGACGCCGTCTCGTTTGCCAAAGCATGGAAAATCAGATGGGCTGGACATGTAATGAGATTTGGAGACGACCGCTGTACTAGAGCTGTTATCTACTGGATCCCATGGGATGTCGAAAGATCACGTGGCCGCCCACCTACAAGATGGTCAGACTTCTTCGTCAAGACCCTGAACAAACGGTTTGAGGCTCTTCAGTATTCCTGAAGCAACCAGATGCCATTGGGCTACACTGGCACGTGACAGGGTCAAATGGAAATATTACTGGTGCCCGCTTGAGCAAATCAAGGAATAATAGGATGTCAAGTGATTGAGTGAAGTGACAGGCCTATTTCTATGTGGTACTTGTTAGAGATTTCAATACAAAAATTTTAGGATATAATTCAATAACTCCTGTCAAGTTCAAAAAGAGAGAAGAAATTTATGACCTATATGGTTTCTTTCCTTTAATGTTTTTTATTGTCAAATATCTTTATTGAGAGGAACTATTTTCCTTGCTTATGTTTCATATATATATATATACAACTTTATCATGATATCACGATCACGATCTTCCCGTTAATCATCTATTTGCTAGAGCGGGCACCAGTAATATCTCAATATGTCCTGTCACATGCTGTAGAGCCAAGGGCATCGGCTTGGTACAGGAACATAAAGAGCCTCAAACCATTATATTAGGTCATGAGAATGATCTAATATAATTGTTACTGGCATTTGGCATATCAAATACAACACGAGCAGCTTGCTAGGCTTGCCGTGCGGGAGGCATACTCTATAAATACCTCCAAATAAAGCCTTTATTGATGAACCGCGTGGCGCAAGCGGCGCCGAGCCAGGCTGTGATGGGCTGGTCGGCTGGGTGGAGTTCATGATATAGGTATATTATAATAAACCATGTATTTGGTATTATAGTGTGTTTGTTTCATAAAACTAAAACTTTTAGTATAACCATTTCAAAGAAAATTAATCACTTTTGTGATTGTTCAATATTATTTCAGAATACAGAAAGTGTTCATAAAATATAAAATAACTTATAATTTTGTAAATTTGTCAGAATGTAGATTCTTATATTTACATGTTTAGATTTACCATATTCTTCATATATCTATCTCTATGTACATAAAGTAATAATATGATGAAGGAACAGAGAAAAATACTTAGGGGCTTCTAACTGTTTCAAACAAAATATCACAGAACAGTTTTATTTCAAAAACAAACTGCCTAAATATTATAAAAGAGTCAAAGATCATGAAAATAATAAATCTTTATGTGACAAGCAGATGTAAATATAAAATTGGGAAAAGGAATCAATGAACTAAAAACGATTGAAAAAATTTTATTTAATTTCCCTAGATAGTGCTTCAGGGGAGCTATTTCTCCACATGTTTTTGATGCATAAATAAACCCGTTTTTATACTCTATTACTCATGCCAGAATATATGTTGTTTCTTGAATTGATCAGTTTCAGATTATATTGATTTATGAAGGGCAAAAACATTTCCTTAATCATTCATTATTAACAAAATAATATCTCTAAGCATCTAAACCATATTTGTATGACAACTTCTGGAGTGGTAAAACCCAAATATGTAGTCCTTTTTACATATCTGTAAACACTAAAGTGATTGTTCACTGTATTTTTGCAAGAACAGTTACATTTTTGTCTATTTTTGTGTCAAAAATGTATACATTACCATCAAGATTACTATATAAAATAATACTAGCCCTAAAATACATAGACACAAATGCAGTGCTCCGGGTTTCAGGAAAAGATTCTATCCAACAGGGGGTCTCAAAGAGATTAAGTATTTTATAATAATGATATCTATGAATTCCTGAAAACCCTTAGAGAGCTGCCAATTTTATTGGACCTAGATCTTAGAAAAATAGACCCTGATTATTTATTTCTCTTATTCTTCTTGAATGCTCCAAATCAAATAGCACCCTTGCTGTCTGGCTGATATCAGCCTCAATCGCCTGAAAGGAGAGGCAGGGAAAGGCCCGTGAAAGGTTTCTGTCTTTTCACAACCCTTTGTTAGTAGCTTAATCTCCCTTAGAGGGAGAAAACAACATTTCCCTGTTCCTTTGATTTTGCCTCATGTGATTGCAAGTCCCTCACTGGATGCATCTCTTTTCCTACTTAAACTTTCCCCATTTTCTCCTACGTAATTGTGCTCTTTCTCTTTCTTGGAAAATTGCCCTGGTTTCATATTTTTGCTCCTCTCTCTTTTCCTCTTCTGTTCTCTACAGAACTGTGGGCTCTATAGCACACGGGCATAGCACCTACAGCGCATGGGCATCTTTCTCTTTCCTGCCTACCTAGATGTTAACTCTTTATATCCAGTAATAGAGCTTCCGTGTAGCTCTATATGAGATTTCTTTGAGTCCCTTAGATTTTCTTCCCACTTAGTTTTAGACACCCCAGTGGTGGTTTCAAGTTAAGACAGATCCTGACTTATATTCTATTTATGATTATTGTTAAACAATCTTTAAGTTATAAATTGCTCTTGCTTTTAGATTTATTATTTGCTTCTAGGGAGATAGGTCAATGATATTTTACTTTTATGTCCATTTTGTACAAAGAAATCATTTCTTTGCCATAACTTTTGAACTTTAAGTAAAGATTAAAGAGAGAGCCATTTAGAACAGCAGATAGATATGTCAAGGAAGACAATTTATCAGAGAGAAATAAACCTAAGAATTGTATTATAGATAGTAAAATGTAGATGCCTAGAATAAAACTGAGAAAATTCTCATTTTAAATTCTTGTCTCTGGTGAGTAGTGCTTAGTGGGCTGTGGTTTTGAAAATACATCCACAAAGTAAAAGATGGAATGGTAAGTAAAAGGAGAAAGCAAAAACTCACTTTAGTATAGAGATGACATAGTAATACTATCTTGTAATAGTGTAGTGAAGTTATATAATGATTTTAAATTTTATTTTGGGCCACATTTGTTCTCAGGGTTTACTCCTGGCTCTGTGCTCAGGGATAACTCCGTGATGTGCACTCGAAACCATATGTGGTGCTAGGGATTGAATCTGGATTGGTTGACTGTGTTCAAGGAAAGTTTTTTGTCTCTCCAGCCCTATGATGATTTAAAAAATGCATTAAGAGAGCAGGGACAGTGTTGGCTCAGTGGTTGCCTTACATATACCCCTTGCCTTACATATAGACGCTTTGATTCCAGCTTCATCTCACTGCATTTCCCCAGCACACGATCTCAGTGATCACAAGCAAGTGTTGGACAACACTCCCACCCTCACCCATCTCTCTCTCCTGTCTCTCTCCTCTCTCCAGCAAATGTACAACCTTAACCTAGTTATGTTATCTCCTAAATAGAATGTTTTTCTAGTCAACATAGGCAGTAATGACCACATTATTCGCCACGGTGAAAATATTTGTAAAACTGAATTGTACCATGACTGATTTTTTGAATCATATTAATTGAATGAATTGTAGTTGAAAAGGTCAATAAATATTAATGGTGAAATGTGAGTTAGACAACCAATAAGGCAGATACACAGTATTTAATCTGAATGCCACGAGTTTCTGTGAGGCACTGAAACTTTAAATGAGTCTAAATAGAAGAAACTGTTTCTTTGTGGGGATTGTTCAGGTAGGTCTGCCAAAGCCTCCCACACATTGCCTTGGATGATCTAGAAAATCCAACTCATTATTCATCATGTGCTTGTGAGAAGCTAACTTACATGTTGGTGTTTTTCTTATAGCACAAATTTCGAGAAGAAAAGCATAACTAAAAGGATGGGTGTCTAGTGAGTAAATGGTTTCCCCCAAGTACTCTTTACCCATCCCATGCTGAGAAAGTGCTACTCATATTATTCAATGGCTTCGAAGAATAAACATTTGAGATCCTCTCTATAATTTTTGAAACTCTCTCTCTCTCTCTCTCTCTCTCTCTTTCTATCTTTTTGAAACCCAGGACTACTCATTCTTTTTAAAAAAATTTTATTATACCGTGTGAGATATACAATTACAAGGATGTTCATAATTGGGTCTCCAATACAGAGTTCCAGAACCCATCCCTCCACCAGTGCCCCATTCCCACCACCCACAACCCAAACACTCCCCCCACTCATCCCCAGCCTGCCCCTATTGCAGGCACGTTTTCTTTCTCTATCTCTCTGTCTCTGTCCCTGTATTTCTCTAACTCTCTTCTCTTATACTTTGTGACTTGCCCTACAGATAGTAATGGTTTATGATGTCTCTATGTGCATATTCGATAGTGAGTTCTAGTGTGACATCGTAATTCCCATTCCCCATAACCTCTCCAGTTTGTTGTAACTAGAATGATCATTACAGTGTATAAATGTAAAAGATCCTGGGAAGGACCTGGTCCTAAATTCTATTATTGTCTAAGATTGTCACGCGTGCCAGCACAGCTGTGGGTCTGGAGTATCTCTCTTCTGGCTGTTGGCTGTGGTGATTGGGAGCCCGTAGCCACGCCTACCAATATGGAGGTGGAGGAATGGGTGGCGGAGCCCAAATCCCGCTCCAGCAGGACTACCCATTCTTTGGCTGGAACATTAAGCACCCATCTCTGGCTATGAACATGAAGTATCGAAAAAGACTGAAAGTCAGAGGACTCTTCTAGACACTCACACAAGACTAAGTCATCCAGGGCACCCTGGAGGGGCAGGAGGTCAGCCCTGTGCCTACTCACAGAGAGCCCTAGCAACCAAAAGCTCCCCACTCCACAATCACCACCATGCCCGGCAAGGAGGAGGAGATGAATTAGGGACACTGGTGGTGGGAAATGGGAACTGGTGGAGGAATGGGTGTTGCAACATTTTATGACTGAAACCCAATCACGGACAGCTCTAGAATTGTATATCTCACAGTGGTATAATTACTTATTTTTTAAAAAAACAGAAGTTAGTGGGGCGGAGCAATGGCACAGTGAGTAGGGCATTTGACTTGCATGCCACTGATCCAGGTTTGATCACCAGCATCCCACAAGCCCCCAGCACCACCAGGAGTAATTACTGAGTGAAGGGCCAGGAGTAACCCCTGGGTGTCACCACGGTGTGACCCAGAAAGCAAAAATGAATAAAAAATAAAAATCAGTATTTTCTTTAAGTTTTCATTTTCTTTCTTTCTTTTCCGTTTTCTTTTTCCTGTTTTTTTTTTTTTTCTCCATGGTAAGATACAACAATTCCACTAACTTTCTTCTAAGGAAAGTTTTTATGATCATTCTGCTAACCAATTATTGATAACAAGCATAATAAAAAAACTACTGAGGGCCTGCTATGGGGCAACCTTAAGAAGTGGTTGGCATAATGGGAGGTAACAATAGAGGGAAGGTGTAATGGTGGTGGAATTGGGGTAAGAATATTGAATGCCTGTAAATAAATCATCATAAACAACTTTGTATTGCTTATATAAAGTATTAGGGAAAATGAAAATTAAAATAAATTTCAAAAAAATAAAATAACTGAGAGCCAGAGTCTGTTACGCAACTGTGGCAAACTTCACACCAGAGTATCTGCATCATGGCTTGAGGCAATATTTTGCTTACTTTATTGATGCCTATTTTTGGTTTGTTCTACTGCAGGAAGAAACAGAGGTCAGCTTTCCCCACAGAATCAAGAAGTCTTGACATGAGCCTCACTGCCAGGAAATGCACCCCTGAGCTTGAGGGCACCACAAATGCAAACTATACTTAGACTCTGTACTGTGCATCTGAACCCCAGGCAAAGATGAACTTTTCCAGGAATCAAACATTGAGGGATTAATGCCTCTGTCCCCAGGGCCATTCTGAAGCTCAGTAGCTGTCTGGGTCAGGGTTTGTATTTGATGACCTTTCTCTTTGTCCACTTGCCAGCAGGGGGCCAACACCTCTGCTCTAAAGGGAGATGAGAGGTCTCAGGAGCCAGCTTCAATATTGGTCAACAGTTCATTTCTGCTCCAGTACCAAACTGCAAAGATCACTTACTATTTCAACTCACGGACCAACTTAAAGACACAAATAGCTCTTCCTGACCTAGTTTAACTGAAACAGCAAATATTGACTTACTGCTTTTATCTTTTTCTTGAAGCAGCGCTATAAGAGTCCAAGAAAACAATGACTCTCTAGTCCATGTTTAGGAGCCCCATCTTTCTTTTACAATTTCTTATTATGCTAGAAATGCCGGCAAAGACATTAAAGAATAGGATTGGGGGAGGGGTGCTAGAGAGAAAAAATTATTCAGTCTGTGAGACATAGAATTCCACTCATAAAAAGGAATGTTATCTGAAATTTTCATCTCGATACAGAGCCCAAAAAATGGTTTGGGAATTTAGGATTATTCAACATAAATTTTATCCCACTTAATGAACTCATATTTCCTCAATTTAATGCTTTGCATGCAGGAAGCAGAGATTCAATCCCAAATACCAAATAATCCTCCAAGTACCCCTGGGAAGTGCCTCCCTGAAAATGCTCGAATTGATCTTTGAGCACAGGTCAGTGCAGGGATGCCCACCCAGGGACGCCAGATGTCAGGGATGCCGCCGGGTTCCTCGACAGTGCCAGGAAGTGAGTTCCCTTCTACCTCCAAAGCCGGGCGGGGAATGGATGAAGACTCAGGAATCTGATGCAGTTTTAAACGGGTTCCAATATACAATCCAAGAGCAGGAAAACCTCCGGACTCTGGGTTCCCAGCTAGGCCCCAGCCAGGTGTAGGCCAAGATGGCTACCACCACGTGTTGAGGCCCAACAGAGAATGGAGAGGACGGAGAAGCAAAATGCCAAGGGAAGCCGAAATGGCAAAAGGGGAAAAAAGAAGGGGCTTCTTTCTTCTTGCAGCTTATTTTATAGATAGAAATTAGCCAAACTTCCCAGCTCAGCCCACTTTGGGCTGGGCTATCTAGAGATGAAAACAGGAAAATAGCTCTATAGAAATTGTAGCAACTTCAGGAGACCATCAGGCTGTTTACAAGGACCCAGAGCTAATTCAAAGCCTCCTAGCAGAGCTGGGAGGAGCTATAAGCTAAATGTAACTTCCCTGGCAGGAAGGATCAAATGCCCTCAGGTAATTTCTCCCAGCACCTCGCCTAATGTCTTGAGCCAAGATCTCCTGGAATTGCCTTTATAAGGTAGAGAAGGGGGTTTCTGAGATGGCATGTCTCTGTACCAAAGACTAATACTAACGCCAGTTAAATATTTCTCCAAGCCTTCACAAGAGTCTCGTCTACTTCACAGTAGTTTTGTATTTTAGTTGCCTTTGAGTTATCAGGGAGCCATGCTTGCTTGCTTGGAGGCAAACAGCATTTCTCTCTGGTCTAATTACTTAGAGATCCAACGTGGCCAGGCAAATATGCTGGTAAGATCTAGCTAGTCCCACAATGCTTGTGGTAGCATGAGAGAATATTTATACCAGCCAGTACAGAATACATGGTCAGATAAACTGCCACATTTAGACTACCCCCTCTCTATGAAGTGACCTGCAGGAGGCAATCCAGGGCAGATGCAGAGGCTGTTAGGTGTCCTGCAACAGGTCCGAGTAGTTCCTGTGCTCTGCCAATAAAATCTAAAATGAAAGCCTCCTCTTCTTGGTGTTCTCAGACTTTTTGCCTTCTCCTATTCCTGGAAGGCTCAAAGAATCAAACTGGGGTCAGCTTCATGGAAGGCAAATACTTAAATGCCTACCCACTTAATGACAGTCTTCAAGTAAGCAACAGTACAAAGAGAAGAAAGTAGAAACAATAGGAGGGTTTGAGAAAACGTTTGGCGATCTCTTTATGTTTCTCACTGAGGCATCTGACTGCATGTTGTTTCTACTCTGAGACAATTCCTGCATTTGATGATTAGCAAAGGCTGTAGAATCTATAAACTGCAACTGAACCACTAGATGCAAACTGACTAATTTGGGGCCTGTCTTGGGAAGGCAGCAGTGTTTTAATATTGACCCTAAAATTTACTCATACATTAATAGGTTAAAGCCTAGTTTGAATTTGAGTGAAAGGGAAAAAATTGGCTAATGTAAAGGTTTTCTGAATTTTCAATGGTCAAAAATTAATTTAACACTAATCATTTAATGAACCCAAGGTATTTTTGGGCAGTTTGCACCCATGTTGCATTTCTTGGATGAAAAGTGTGTGGAAAAGTTTTAGGAAGTTTTAGGCTAAAGTATCTAAAACCATATGACAATAGATACATAGAAATTCATGTAATTTGTTCAATTCCAACACAGTTTATGAAAAACATTAAGAAATGTTTAATATATGTCTTACTAAGATCAAATACTAAAGCCTATAGCAAACACTATTCTCATTTGGAAAAAACATTAGAAACATTGCTTTTAAAATTAAGACCAAGCAAGTTGGCTAAGAATCATTTTTAAAAAATTCAATTTTGTACTATAAAACATAGTCAGAAAGAGAGAACAATAAAATAAACTTTTGAACATATGTACCTGTCTGTATATCGAAAATGTTCTTAACAGTACTATTTGTAATATCAAGCTGGAAATATTATAAATAATGAGTGTAAAATTAAAATACTCTAAATTTCCTTAGAATCTTCCATAGTTTAATCTATTCTGCTTCTTGCAAATATATTGGCATTGTTTCTTTTGTGAATGCAAACAGCATGGTACTTGATTCAATTTATTATTTAAAGCATTTTAAAATTATCATCTAAAAATTAATTGAGTATGAAAGATTAACATTTTTTGTATATGCTTGTGGAATTATCATGGAACATTAGATGTCAACTTCATTTTTAAAGAGTAATCATTTTGTTTTTATATATTTAGCTTTGCATTATCTTTATTTGTAGTTTCATAAATTTGAGAATGAGCACAATGTAGATATTATAAATCAAGCATAATTATATTAAAGATCTTGGGTCTATTGTGGATGCACAGGTTGCAAAATTATATCGGAAAACAAAACGATGCCTAAAGGGGAACATCAATTTTTCAGATCATGATTATGCTCTCAGATGCTCGTAGAATTGGTTAATCATATTCATCATTTGCAATGCATTCACGAAGATTTCCACTACATCCTCTGTGCCAGCGAACAATTGCATATTCACTGTTCGGAACATGTTGTTCTATTAACACAACATCTGACAGTTGATGTGAACTTAGGTGATCTTCACTGAGGTGCAAGTAGAAAGGCTTATTGTTTTTCAAATACAGATGGGAAACGCTGTCCGGTCTTTTTTAATGTGAAGATACCCCTAAAACTAACACACCACCATTTTCTTCCCAGGTGTATGGAGGTAGAATAACTCCCATGATGCAATTCAAAGCTGCCTTTTTTTTTTGTTAAAGAACAAATTTCTGGTAAGAAATTTTACTTACTTACACTAAGTAACTTTTTTTTTCTGGAAAGGGGATAGTAGGTCAATGAGTTTGATGCCCTCTTTTTAGGCTATAGCTTAAAAGATGAGAGTTTCTTGGGATGAGGAGATAATATAGTGGACAGGAAGCTGGCCTTGCACTTGGCTGACCCGGAGCTCAATCTCTCTCACCCTGAGCACCACTAGCGACCCCTGAGCATAAAACCAAGAGTAAACCCTGAGCATCAGTGTCCAGGTGTGCTTTTCATTCTTTTCCCCTTGAAAAAAAATTAAGCATCTGGCCAAGAGATTCTGTTTTGCTAAAAAAGAAAGAAGAGCAGAGGACTAGAGCAAGTACAGCACTTCCTTTACATGTGGCCACCCAAGTTTGGTTCTTGGCATCACATGTGGAATCCTGAACCCTGCTAGGAGTGATCCCTGAGACAATAGCCAGAAGTAAGACCCAAGTGTTGTGAGGTATGGCCCAAAAACAAAACAAAAAACTAAAAAGAGAGGAAGGAAGGAAGGAAGGAAGGGAGGGAGGGAGGGAGGGAGGGAGGGAGGGAGGAAAAAAGCAGAGGATAGCAGGTTTTTCTTGCAGACTCCTTTCTCTCCCTAGTCCTTCCGATCTGTCCTGTTCCCTCTCTTCAGTGTTTTCTTTTTGTGCCTTAACACTCCAAACTTCTAAAGTTACTTCTTTTTAGAGAGAGAGAGAGCACAAGAGAGAGAGAGAGAGAGAGAGAGAGAGAAAAAGAACCTGCCATAGAGGCAGGCTAGGGGAATGGGGGAGGGAATCGGGAACATTGGTGGCGGGAAGTGTGCACTGATGGGGGGATGGGTGCTGGAACACTGTATGACTGAAACCTGAACATGAACATCTTTGTAATTGTATATCTCACAGTCGAATAATAAAATATTTAAAAGAAAATAAAATAAAAGTTACTTCTTTTCATAACTATTCATCCTTCTCTTCAATTAAAAATATTGTTCACATTTTTAAGACATTTTTGAGCCCGTAGTTATTCACCAACAATGGAGTCAAGCACTGGATTTGCCTGCATCACTGAACCATTAAAATTATGTTCTTTTCAAGACTTTTAACTAGCATGCTGACATTTAATGAAATGGCATGGATAGGGTAACCAGCTAGTACAATTAAAACCTCCCAATGGAATTAGCTATATATGTTGATAAGTGCATTGAGAACAAAAGGATACCACCAGAAAAGTCTTGCAATGAACCCCAAGGAAATTTAAAGGAGAAAAACAGGGAAAAGGCAGAAATCACATTACTAATCATAAATTTAGTGAAGCTGTTTGTATATGTGTGTGTGTTTGTGTGTGTGTGTTTTCCATCCTATATTTTTTTGAAACATGGCATGAAATGTTTTTTTCCCAAATATGCTGTTTGTTATGTGCAGTTTATAGTTGTGTGGTCTCTCCCCCAAAAATCTTGGAGAAAGTTGAAGAGAAAAGCACCCTGATCTTCACTTAAATTGCTTATTTGCAGGATCCCATGGTAGCTAGGCTTTGGAAAGAAAATAATTAAATAAACTTGATGTGATTACAGTTTGATGGTGCTAAGTAAAATGCTCACTGTGGTCTAAACATGTTTTATTTGACTCTACACTGAGAGGTTTTGAAAAATGTCTGCAGACACAAACATCTGTTTGCCTAAATAATGCATTTGGGTCTCATTGACGATTTGTCACAATGCCTAAAATATTTAAGTGTTTTAAAGGTCAGAAGGGAAGCACACATGAATTATATGATTGTTTATATATTTCAGATCTATGATCCTGAATGAGAGCCACCTCTTTTAGTTTATAGGCGTGCCCATTATGAATTTTCTGAACACTCTAAATGGCCTGCATACTCAGAAGTTTTCAACTTCATCTTATATTTTACTAACTTTTTTCTGGTCTCTAATCAGTGTTTATTACAAGCTTAACAGAAGTTTTATACTAATAATTTTCATATATGACAAAGTATTTGATTATTCCATTAGTCTTTGAATATCGTTTTTTTAACCAAAGATTCAATTTTGTGAGAACTATTCTATGTGTTACCCAACTCTTATCTTCCTCATGCCTTGAAACAGAGTTAGCTGGATAAAATTTAACTATATACAATTATTGCTTTGCCCAGTGAATACTCAATTTATGTACTCTATAAAGAGTAGACTCTGAAAGTAGAGAAGTTATGAGCTTGGAAAACCAATAGATTCAATTAACTGGTTATTGGCATTGAATTTTGGCATAGAATCAATAGCAGTGTTGTTGAGATCCACCCAAATCACCTTCATCTCCTGTTGAGTTTTTGCTTGTATATTAGTGTTGGGGAGCCACTAGGGTCCCCAACAGTAGCAGGACAGAAGTTCTCTTCTACCTCCGAGACTGCCAGTGGAACGGATGAAAACTCACGAGTCCGGCGCAGTTCCAAAACGATTTTAATAGTACAACAAGCTCTACCACCGCAATCCAATATAATGGAAGACCTCAAGCTCTGGTCAGAACTTAGACCACACATGAGAGCCCAAGTCTCTATCAAAGAGGATCCCACCAGAGAGGGAGTCCCACCAAAGAGGATCCCACCAAAGAGGAGTCCTACCAAAAAGGAGAGTATACCTCAAATCTGTCCCCTTATGTAATCCTAACCAAGCAAGCTAGGTCTGTCATTCAACATAATAATAATGTTATTTAACACATTAATACTAAGTGTCCTTTAATAATGAACCCCAAACAAACAACAGAAATAATTTCCCTTGGGCTGGAGTGATGGTACAGCATATAGGGCACTTGCCATGTACACACCCAATCTGGTTGCTTGGCAGCACTGCATGTGATCTGCTGGGCCCTGAGCACTGCTGGATATGACCAGAACAATAACAACAAAAAGTCACCTTTTCATAAAAATTTCTTAATTAAATACATTTTAAAGATGCCTGTGACTGAAGGAGTATTGCCACTTCTGAAAGTGGGAACACACGTGGTTGTACCCTGTTCTTAAAGTTCCTACCCCTTAAAAACAGCCTGAGGGTAATGAAGAACCAGTGAGTGTCTACGATAGAATAAAATTCAGAAGAAAAGGGGAGGAAGGAATCTGCCCCTGCTATATGCCTCCTGCTCTACAGTCCCTGCACCAGGACAATGAGGTTAATTTTACAGGATTGTCCCTTTGCTTAAGTGTCTTGTTCCATCTCCTTCACCTCCTTCAAAAGAAGAGTTAGGTCTTCTCACACAGATGGACCATTACAGCACAAGATCAGATACTTGATGTTACTCACATATCTGATGTAATGAAGAAAATACAGATCAAAACTACAGTGCTCACGTTTATGAAAATGGCACATAATAAAAAAATGGACACAAATGATGTAGAGATAGAAGGCGACTGGATGCATATACTGGTGCTTTCTATGGAAATCAGTATAGAGTTCTTTTAAGAAACCAAAAATAGTTGGACCAGAGGGTGCCCAGTTGTTAGGGGGCTTGGCTATGTGCACTGCATGTAGGAATCCTGACATGGCATCATGGAGTATATTGTTCAGACAATACCAGTGAAGATGGTATTGTCATCGTTTTTTCACATTTTGCTGTGTGTGTGTGTGTGTGTGTGTTCTTGGTGCCAAACCAGTGGTTCTTGGGGGCTTACTCCTAGCTCTGGGCTCAGGGATCACTCCTGGCAAGGCCCTGAAGGAGCCGGGATCCGACATGCTGCATATAGGACAAGCCCCAACAGCGGTACACCCTCTGGCTCCAACTATTTTTGGTTTTTCTAAAGAACTCTCTATACTAATTTCCATAGAGAAAGCACAGTATATGCATCATAGTCGCCTTCTATCTCTACATCATTTGTGTCCATTTTTTTTATTATGTGCCATTTTCATAAACGTGAGCACTGTAGTTTTGATCTGTATTTTCATTACATCAGATATGTGAGTAACATCAAGTCTCTGATCTTGTGCTGTGGGCCATCTGTGT
Organism: Cryptotis parvus; assembly: GCA_021461705.1. NCBI lineage: Eukaryota > Metazoa > Chordata > Mammalia > Eulipotyphla > Soricidae > Cryptotis > Cryptotis parvus. Next base: position 2,086 of record JAJIBD010033673.1, on the reverse strand, counting down.
GAGAAGACCATAACTCTTCTTTTGGAAAGACCTAACCTTTTTTTTTTTTAAATCTTTTGGGGTCATACCTGGCAATGCCTCAGGGGTTGTTCCTAGCTCTGCTCTTGGGAATTATACCTGGTGATGCTCAGGGGCCATATGGGATGCTGGGGATTGAATTCAGTGTGCCATGTGCAAGCCAAATGCCCTCCCCTGAAGTACTATTGACTTCAGCCCTAAGACTCAACTCGTAACCTAGATGGTTAATCTCACCAGTGTAAGCCTCCCACAGGTAAAAGGCTTAGGATGTGAGTGATTCTGATAATGCTGTTCTGTTCTATTTTCCCTCCCTGAGTCTTTCAGGTTTTTCAAAGACCCTCTGATCTCGTTCTTTCTTTTTAGCTAATGCAGAGCTCATGAGATACAGTAACAGCCAATGGTAACTCTATTGTGCTCTTATCTCTGCTCAGGGCCAGAGGTTACATCTTGGAGATGTTGGGACTGGAAGTGCTGAGTCACTCTGCTAAAAAGGGAGCACAGACTTACACTGCGCATGCTGGCAGAAACTAGGAAGCATTATTTTTCTCAAGAAATCTCTAGATTTGTGAATGAAGCAAATGAACACAGCAATTTAAGTATAGCCAGGACACCAATATCTCAATATTTCTGCAGTAGTGTGAATCACTGATAGGCATGCTGGTATCATGAGTTTTCTCAATATTTTAAAAGTTTGTTTGAACAGTAAGAATGCTTGTCTTTTAGTTGCCGGCACAGCTCTGTACAAAGACCCAGTTGGGACCCATGTGAATAACTTTCTTCTCCCAATAAAAACAAAGCCTGGCCTTCATAACACATAATTACATACTTTAGATAAATTTCTACTATTGGAATCAAATAATAGTATCAATTTTTAAATCTCTTCTTGCTAAATTCTTGATTAACTTGGTATATTCTTTTTCCTCATCTGTGAGAGAGGATTTTATTTTTTGCCCTATTTTATTACAGAGATAAGAGATTGTTGGGGGTGCTGGTTTCAGAAACAAACCCCAAGTCACACTTTAAAACACCACTAAATGGAAACAGTGCCATTTTTTCCATGTTCTTAACAATATGCACTGTTGCAGGACACCTAAAAAGCCTAGGCCTCTGCATCTGCCATGTATTGCCTCCTGCTGGTCACTCATAGATAAGGGGATAGTCTGAATGTGGCAAAGTTCTTATCTGACCATGTATTCTGTACTGGCTGGTATAAATATTCTCTCATGCTACCACAAGCATCGTGGGACTAGCTAGATCTTACCAGCATATTTGCCTGGCACGTTGGATCTCTGGGTTTGGACCAGAGAGAAATGCTGTTTGCCTCCCAAGCAAGCAAGCATGGCTCCCTGATAACTCAAAGGAACAACTAAAATACAAAACTACTGTGAAGTAGGACGAGGGACTCTTGTGAAGGCTTGGAGAAATATTTAACTGGCGTTAGTATTAGTCTTTGGTACAGAGGCATGCCATCTCAGAAACCCCCTTCTCTACCTTATAAAGGCAATTCAGGGAAGATCTTGGCTCAAGACATTAGGCTGCAGGTGCCTGGGAGAAATACCTTTGAGGGCATTTGATCCTTCCTGCCAGGGAATTACATTTAGCTTATAGCTCCTCCCGAGCGCTCTGCGTAGAGGCTTTGAATTAGCTCTGGGTCCTTGTAAACAGCCTGATGGTCTCTGCTTGCTACATTTCTATAGAGCTATTTTTCCTTATCATCTCTAGATAGCCCAGCCCAAAGTGGGCTGAGCGTGGGAAGTTTGGGCTAATTTCTATCTATAAAATAAGCTGCAAGAAGAGCCCCTTCTTTTTTCCCCTTTTGCCATTTCGGCTTCCCTTGGCATTTTGCTTCTCCGTCCTCTCCATTCTCTGTTGCACCTCAACACGTGGTGGCAGCCAATGTTATCTTACACCTGGCTGGGGCCTAGCGGGGAACCCAGAGTCCAGAGGTTTTCCTGTTCTTGATTGTATATTGGAACCTGTGATAGTAAAGCCTTTTAAAACTGCATGGATTCCTGAGTCTTCATTCATTCCCTCTGCCGGCTTTGGAGGTAGAAGGGAACTCGCCTCA